>PVKS010042132.1:0-15611 GCA_004027875.1 Aplodontia rufa
ATTTCAAATTTTGATGAAGTATGATTATATCTAAGAAATCTCTTTTTACCCCAAATTAGCAAAGATTTTTCCCCTGTGTTTTTTTCCACCAAGTTTTATATTTTTAGTTTATACTTAGGTGAATGACCAGTTTTGTTTTAATTTTTGAGTATAATCAATGTTCAATTTTTCCCTGTTTTTATCTTATTGATCTAGCATTTGTTAAGAAGATGTTCCTTTCCCCATCAAATTATCATGTTACCTTTGTCAAAAAAGAGTTGACCCTACACGTGGAGGTTTACTTCTGGACTTTATTCTGTTACAATGACATCTGTGTTTTCACCAATAACCAACTTGCTTGGTAATTTAATAGCAAACGTTGACATCAGGTAAGATATATACTCCAAATTTCTTCTTCTTAGTTGCTTTATTTATTTGATCTTTTACATTTCCATGCTAATTTTATTTTTATTTTTTAAAAAAGAGAGAAGGACAGTGACAGAGAGAGAGAATCAATTTTTATTGACTTTTTCACATGGCTTTCATTGCTCTGACACTTAGTTGTGTACATAGGTGCTGGGGTTTGAACCCGTGTACTTGCACATGCCTGGCAAGCACTGTAACCACCAAGCCACTGCTCCAGCCCCTCCATGTTAATTTTAGAATGAACTTATTGGTTCTAATTTTAAAAACTTGCTGGAATTTTGGTAGAGTATTGGTTAATTCTATAGGTCAATTGGGGGAAATTACCATCATAAGAATATACCAACCTATGAATATAATCTATCTTTCTGTTTATTTAGGTCTTTAAGTTCTCTCAGCAGGGTTTCATAGATCTCAGGGTTGAGACATTCAATGCCTTTGGCTAGATTAATCCTTAACTTATAGCATTTGACAAGCCTGTACATGAGATTTTAAAATTTTCATTTTCCAAGTACTTACTGTTGTTTTAAGAATACAATAAATTTTTTCATATTAACTTTGTGTTTCTAGACTTTGTTGAATTCACTTATTAGTTTTAGCAGCTGTTTGTAGAAACCTTGAGATTAAAAAAATATATAGGCCAACACATCTCTAAACAGGGATTCTTTATGATTATGCCATTTTTTGGTTCTGATTTGTTTTTGCCTTTTTGTAATAATATTTCCAATAAATTATTAAATGGAAGTGGTGAAAACAGACATTTTTGTCTTATTCTGTCTACCACCATTAAATATGATAATAGTAGTTGTAAATTTTTCATAGATATTCTTTATTCGTTTAAGGTATTTTTCATCTGTTCTTAGTTTGCTGGGAATTATTGTTTAATTATGAAAAATTAAAATGTACATCCTTTTCACCCACATGTTTCATCTCTGGAAAGTTACCCAATGCTTTAAACCTGCACATGAAATTATTTATGTATAAAGTTACTCATTGCACCATTATTTGTAATAGCAAATTATTGGCAAATATGTTCATTGTGACATTCAAACACACACACACACACACACACACACACACACACTACTATGTAAATTAAGTGGGAAAAAGAAAAAGAAGAGAAGAACAAGGTGTTCTCTGCGCGTGAACACTGCCATTCAGTTTAGAATAGAGACTTAGTGTCCGTATCTGGAGCCAGGCTACCTGGTTTTAACTCCTGGGTCCAGTACTTACTTTTCCAAGCCTCAGTTTCCCCATCTAGAAAATGAGGACAATAATAGTATCTATCCATAGAGTTGATTAACTAATATGTGCAAAGCATTTAATAAGCATCATATAAATACTTTCTTTTGTGATTTTACTAATACACCAAGATTTCCAACATATGCTATTAAGTAATCTTAAAAGAACCAGATGGAAAACCTGCTTAGAAATAATAGAACTTGGTACAGTAGCGGAATATAATACAGCATTTTTAAACAAAGCTTTATTTTATAAGAAAATAAAAGGGAAAGTAATCCTATTTATGATAGCAACTAACATATATAAAATATCATAAAAAACTCAAAAACTGTGCCATGTGGAAAACATTGAATTTCAGAGATACATGCAAAATACAAATAAATGTTATTTCTTGTTATGATAACCTCCTAATTTTCTAAAATAATATGAATAAATCTTTGCTCCTTATAAATAAATCCTATTGATATACATGAAGGCGAGGTCTGAAGAGAATAAACACATTATGTGCAGCCCATATTAATGTGTAACGCCTATTAAATTGCCAACGGGAATTGTTTGTAGAAGGGAGTGCTTGACAAAATAATCCTAAAATTCATGAGAAAGAACTGGTAAGATTGGCAAAGAAATTTCTACAAAGAATATGTAAGGAGATTAGGACTTCCAGATTTCAAAATATAAAATCATAATAATGAAAAGTTTGTAAGCAACATGAGAATACAATAATTAGTGGAAGAGAAAAAGAAGCCCTTCATGTAAATAACCATTACAATATACAAAACCAATTTAATATACAATATAACTCTATTGGAAAGAAGTGGAGTATTCAATAAATAAATCAATTGTTCAATAAATGGTTCTTGGGGCTATGAGGGCATAGTTCAATGGTAGAGTGCTTGCCTGGCTTGTGTGACACACTGCTTTTAATTCCAAGCACCATAAAAACAAATAAATGATTGGGGATCAAAGGGTATATATTGAAAAACATCGATCATATAAGATTCTGATGCTGTGTATTTGTCCAATGTTTCCAAGACCAGAAAAACGGAAAAGCTTTCTCTAACACCTGCTAACCTAAGCCCAAGCCCAGACTGAGTTAAATGCCTCCCATTTAATATAGTGCACTGCAAAAGCCGGTTTACTTGCCTGTCACCCCCACCAGTTTGAGAACCCAAACTGAGTTATTACTACCATTTGTACCATCTCCAATTAGTTCATGTTGGTTGTTCAATAAATGTAGAGTTAATATTAGAGAAGGAAGTGTCCTGGATTGTAAGCAAAAAAGGGCACATAATACCTTTTATTGTTCAACCAACAATTTATGGTTGGGTTTCTCAAGATTTCCCTTCAGCTGCACAAGCCTAAGCAATAGCCATTTCAAAACCAAGTTATTAAGGAAGCCCACACATCTTTTCCTGGATTTTAAAAAAGGATAAAGTGGTAAAATGAAAAGCAATCCTAAAGAAGTATAGAGCTTTTAAGTAAATCCAATCTTTCTCCCTTGATATCTTCTTATGTAATTCTAAACTCCACCCAGGTATTTTCTCCTTGCCAATTTTAAAAGGAAAATACAAGATGTTCTGGTGTTGCATTTTTTCATAACAGTGTAAGTTGTTACTTTAGAATTTTATAAGCATTCAACAAAATTTTTACTTTTTCTGCTATGTTTGAGTAGATGGCTACAACTCGTTCTGAAGAATCATACTCGACCATGCTAGAACAATAGCACAATCATTTTTGTGGAGGATAGCCTTGAGGGAGGTCATGTTGTATTAGATTTCCAGGAACAGTGAGATTTATGTGCATTTGGCCCTCCATATTTGCAATTACAAATCTGCAGATTCAATTGATTATAAAATATTCAAAATATTCTAAAAATTGCATCTGTGTTGGATACATATAGATTTTTTTCTTGGTGTTCCCTAAACAATACAGTGTAGCAGCTACTTACCTGGTACATATTAGCATTACAAGGAATCTAGAGATGATTTAAAGGATACAAGAGGATATATGTATGTTCTATGCAAATACTACACCATTGTTTTATAAGGACTTGAACACTGCACGGGATTTTATAATCTGTAACCAATACCTTTGGATAGCGAGAGGCAACATATGTAGTGGTGGTGGGTGTGCTTTATTTTATTTGTTTTGGCAAGATTTTCTTATGCAAGATGATATGTAGACTAGTTATTGATTATTTTATTATTATACAGAAGGAAGTATTTTTTATATCATGTAGATAACCAGGCCACCAAAGGTAACAAAAAAAAAAAAGAAATCAGTGTAGCAGAACATTTGTTTTTCTTTAACATGTATAAACCCTCATTGTTTTCTAGAAAGGTGGTTAATCTTTTCTTGGTATTTTCTTCAGATAGCAATAAGCATGAACAGATAGAACTATGCGTACTGGAGATAGAATCTGAATAAGAAGTTGACCTGGTAGCTGATAGTTGGATTTGGGAAAAGTCTAAAGAGAATTTTTCTAAGAAATTCTGTGAACTATGCAATATATACCCTTTCATGTCATTCTCTTGTGAAATATTCAATAAAGTGAAGGCTGGGGGAGAGGGTAGGGGGAGGGCTCAGGAAAATCACCTAGGAGACTGGAGGGTGGAAATATGGGGGAATCATCTCAGAAGGAGATCTCTGACCTCCACGAGATATCCATTTAACTCAGGGGTTCTTCTGGGGGAAGCAGCAACATGGGGAACCCAAGCTGGGCATCCACGACATGGCATTAGTCCTGGATAACTAAGTATATATACATTTGTTCTTGAATGTTTGATAATGTTTCCCCCTTAATTGTAACTCTATATCATCTAATAATAAAAAAAGAAATATTCAATAAAGTGTATATCTCTAATTAATGCTGTGGTGAGTGGGTTGTTTTCTTTATGAAATCATGAAGATAAACAATCCAATCAGATTCTGAATTTTACCCCAACCACTTTCCTGAAACTATTTTCACCAAAACAACCTCTGATCTGACAGTTACAAAGGCTAGAGTCTAGAAGTAGTGTCCAGTGGATAACAAGTTGGAGGGAAAAAAGGGAGTCATTTACTATTGTAAAAACAAAAGACATAGAATTGGGGATATAGCTCCACAGTGGAAGGCTTGCCAATTATGCATGAGGCCCTGGGTTCAACACCAGTTCTGTAAGAACAACAACAAAAAAGACATGTCCAAGCATAGTAGAGCAGCACTTGCCTGTAATCCTAGCAACTCAGAGCCTAAGGCAATATGATTGTAAGTTTGAGGACAGCCTCAGCAACTTAGCAAGACCTTGTCACAAATTAAAAATAAAAAGGGCTCAGTGGTAGAGGAGTGACCCTGGGACCAAAACCCAGTCCCAGTCCTCCTCCTCTTTCTCTCTCTCTCTCTCTCTCTCTCTCACACACACACACAAGAAAAAAGAAAAAAGACACGTTGAAAGAGGACTTGTCTGCACTGTTTTATTTAGTAAAACTAGGTGGGGTAATATAAACTGCCTCCTTCATTAACTCCCTTTAAATTTTCTTCAAAAAAAATTGCACAGTGCAATGCTATTTTGCAGTCAAAAAATGTTTAAAATTAAAAGGCAACATATGGGGGCTGGAGTGGTGGCTCAGTGGTTACAGTGCTTGTGCTTGTCTGGCATGTGTGAGGACGTGGGTTCAAACCCCAGCATGATGTACACAATGAAGTTTCAGAGCTACAAAAGCCATATAAAAAACTAAATTGACTCTCTCTCTCTCTCTCTCTCTCTCTCTCTCATTGTCCCTGTCTCTCTAAAAAGAAAAAAAAAAAAGACACCATCTGTCCACAATGGTATGGAGCAATGTGACTCTCATACATCACCAGTGGGAGTATAATGTGGAGCCAGCACTTGGAAACAATTTCTTGAGATGGGTGTCTTGCTATGTTGTCCAGCCTGGGCTCTAACCCCTGGGCTCAAGTGATCCTTCGCCCTGAACCTCCTAAGTAGCTGGGACTACAGGTGTGTACCGCTGCACCTAGCTTGGCAGTTTCTTATAAATAAAATAATACACGCACATTATGACCCAGCATTTCTAGGTGAATATCCAATCCAAGAGAATTGAAATTTTTAATATCCACAAAAAGACATAAGAAGATTCATAGCAGCTTTATTTGTCATAGCCAAAAGAAGGAAGAAATATCTAACAGGAAAATGGATAAACACATATGGTATATTCATAAATGGGAAATTATGCAGCAACTATTAACCAGCACAACATAGATGAATCTCAAAAATATTTTGTTGATGAAGGAAGCCAAATATAAAGGGCTATTTAATATATGATTCTATTCATATGAAATTTAATACTGGGCAAAAATAATGATGACAGAAATCAGAACACAGTTGCCTTTGGGGATGGGGACTAACTGGAAGCAAGCACAAGGAAGCTCTCTGGGGTAATAGAAATATTCCACAGCACAGGGGTGTACATGGAATGACATCCCTCAGGTATACTAGGCACAGTGTTTAGGGCCCACAGTACGTCAAGGGCCATGAAAATATTTTAAAGTCAATTTATTTTAAAATCAGAAACAAAAATGGATGTAATGATAATGAATATGGCTGGATTATATTGGTCGTTCTACCAACATGTCATAAAATATAATTTTTAATTCTTTTTGGTGCTAGTGGTTAAATCCAGGGCCTTACACATGCCAGGGAAGTGCTCTGCCACTGAGCTACACTCCCAACACCTAGATTTTAATGTTTTTATGTAGAAGAAGGGGCACACGAAGGCAAAAGTATGTAGTACCTAGGAGAATCATATCACAGCCCTGTGCATGCATTTATGAACACTCATCAAACTGTACATTTAAGATATATGCATTTCACTATATTTACATTACACTGTATTTATATTACATGTATTACACTATATTTACTTCAATAACAAAAATTATGTGAGAAAGTACATTGCTTTTATTTTTTATTTTTTGGCAAAAGTAGAGTAGATTCTTCATGGTGAAAATGAAGGCATATTGAATCCTTCCTTAAAGGATGAAAAAACATAGACTCCATATGCCAAAAATGGAATGTATGTAGGAAGAAAGATTATCTAAAAATGAAGCCAAATGGTAAAGTTAAAAAAAATTTTTTCAGGGTTGAGGATTTAGCTCAGTGGCAGAGTGCTTACTTAGCATGCGCAAGGCCCTGAGTTCTGTCCTCAGCCCTGAAAAAAAAATTTTTTTTCAAAGTTTAGGACATTTATGCTGTATCAGTTGCCAAGTGGTGTATCAGAGAATCTTAAGAGACAGCACATGCTTAGTTTTTTGAGGTCCTAAAGTATTTTAAAAAAAAACTTGAATTATAAAACTAAGATCTGTTTCCTAGTTTCAATGTGTTTATGTATGGTAATGAATATATCCATATTTGAAATACCTATTTCAAGATATGTTTACACATGTGTGTTCTTGTTACTGAGATCATTACTATGATTTCTAGGAAGTTTTTTCAAGTTTCATACTTTGCCTGAAAAATACTAAGATAAAATGTCAAACATGGTATTTCATAAATATAGCATCAGTGGTATAGAACGTACTACAATGTCAATATTGTCTTCCAATATGGTGTGGCCTTTAACTTATAATTTGACCCTTTGAAGTAATGGATCTAAATATTATAAATATTTCTACAAATGTTAAGGAGAAACCCAATAATTCAGCAACAATGGACAAAGGATATGAATAAAAAGTTCATAAGAAAGATGCAAATGGCTCAGAAAACTCTTAGAGTCTCAATATTCATAAGATATATACAAATTAACATTTTCTCCTATCAGATTGGCAAAGGTAAAAAAGTTGTTGACATTTTGTCTTGTGATTGGCAATGTGTAGATATGGGCCCTTACACATTGCTAGTTGATGTGGAAATTTGTCTAGCCTGTGTACAAAGTAATTTGGGTATTTGTCAAAAGTAAAAATACATTATGGGAATTTCCACTTCTGGTCATGAAGGTACTATGATTTTCAGCACACCTCAAGCAATTGTAAATCTGATTCAAATACTTTTGGGACACTGACCATCAGATAGCATAAAACTGTGATCTGGGAGACCTAGGAGACAAACAAGGCATACCCTTTGAGTGTCCCAGCTCACTGCCAGGAGATAAGGTCCATGCTCAACACAACTGGAGCCTAGCATTCTCCCTGAATTGAGGAACGGAGTTTGGAACTTGAGGAAGCCAGAGCAAATAGAATTTGCAGAGAGAAGGAAGTACAGAGGAAGAGCCCAGAGATCTGCTGTGGAATCCGTTTAAGTCTAAGTACCTATCAGTGCATGTGTGTGAGGAAAACAACTAGGAGAAAGAATCTAACCCACTTTTTAGGAGTCTTCCTACTGATAACTCAGGGTCACACACCATGGTTGTGCAAGTTGTTCACTGCTTGAATGCCTTCAGTCAAGGAGCTGAAATCCTCTTTGTGCTCTCCTTTCTATCTTGTACCCTGGCCCTGGGGCAAGTCTGAGAAGAGCTTAGAAAAAGAAACCATTTTCAAATTCACACAGAGATAGTATCTACTCACCAAGCAATGAGAATGCGGCATTGCCCCTGCTCAGATGGGTGCCTTTTTCTAATTTTCACAAAGGCTCACCCCATCAAATACTACAGCCCACCCTAGATCTCAGCCACATTGCACTGAACAGTTTGACAGTTATGCAGACCCACAGCAGCTGAAAGTAGCCTTCCAGCCTTCCTTGAGTTTTCCCTAGGGCAAAATACAATCTAGAACCATGGGGCAACTAATTCATCTAGGGACAACATGGGTAAATGCTCTGGCCCTCTGTCCTTCACTGAATAATTCTGAAGTATACACTTCTCAGGAGGTCCTGGCAACTTCCGAAAGTCATGCTAACTTTGACTTTTCCTTCTTTCCTGTCTCTCCCGATTCCTTCATTCCTATTTCCTAGGATCACCTTTCAATAAACTAGCTGTACCAAAACCCTTGTCTCAGTGACTGCGAGTGGGAAGTGGAGGGAGGAATAACTGACAGTGCTGATGGAGCAGCGGTAGCCTTACTCTCAGTAGACAAAAATGACACACTTCATTGTCATTCACAATAGCAAAAGATGCTCATCAACAGGAGGCTGCTTAAGCAGCTTGATACATCCATACATCCAGGCAGTGGAATACTACCCAGCTTTTATAAAGTGGTCAAGTCCTCTATTTGGTGGTACAAAAAGAGCTCCAAGATAAACTATTTGGAAAAATGCATAAAATTTATATAATATGCTGTATTTTTTATAAAATATGGATAAATATAATACATATTATCTTGTATAAGCACTAAGAAACTTTAGAAGGACACATAAACCTTACATAATTATTAATTATGATGGTGGGGGATTAGAAAGTGGGCACACTGGGGCAGTGGTGGGAGGGAGATACTTTTTATGCACATACACAGATATAAAATGATAGTATTCTAATTACACACACACACACAATCACACATATAACCCTCCTTTAACTCATATTTACTTTTCCTACGACCACTGTCCATTCTCTCACCCATAAACAAAGGTCATGAAAAGGCTCAATTTCCTCATCTCCTAAATAATATACTTGTCAATTCATTGCTGTGTACCTTTTATTCCTTGCCAAACTACCCCGAAATTGCTCTCACTTCCTTGTCAAGAAAACTCTGGCAACACTAATCAGTTACTTTCCCATTCTGTCCCGTAGCGCTGTTTGATTCTTTGACTCAATCTCCCTCTCCTACCTCATACCTCATCTGCACTCCCACCCACACAGTGGCCAGCCGCACTGTTTTCTTTCTTCTCTCACACTTATTCACCATCTTCCACTATTCTATCACTTCTACCTAAAACAGTGTCTCTCCTCTTCCCATTGTCTTCTTTTCATCTAGCAAAATCTAACTCATCCTTCAGGTGTCCATTTAGATGTCATCTCTACTTGGAAAACTCTTCCTTTAGCCTGGACAAGCTCCCATGGCACCCTGTACCTCTTTATGATAGCACTTTTCACACTGTTCTATAATGGCTTGTCTCACTTCCTGTCTCTGATAGCGAACTTGTCTGTTTTGTCCACCATTAATTCCCCAGCATGCTCCTAAGACTAAGTAGTGCCTCTCACAGTGTAAGCTCTCACAATTACATGAACAAATGACTGAGGTGCACGTGTCTTATTAACAGGGCAAGTCTCAAGGATTTTGGTAAGACCAGATATGTGGTACAGAGTTCTGAGTATCCCATCAAAGCATAGATGGAGACCAAAAGGCAACCTTATAGTCTTAAAACATGTGATCTCATTAAGGCAATTTTATTAGACACACAAAATCCCACAATATATTTGACAAATGTTACAGAAGATCCTTAAAAAATCTACCACGTGGAGCCTAAAGCCTCTGATATCAACTCATAGTCATTTTACAATTTCCTGTAAAGCAAATGCATTAACATTATCTCTTGTTCTTAAGCAAAGCATGTTAAAGTCCAGTCACATTTCAGATCTCATGAGTAAGTACTAACACCTGCTAAATATGCATTTGTTGAAAATTCACGCTTCCTGCTTTCTATATTATCACAGAAATTAGAGAGGAACTGACTCTCAGACCCTGAAATAGGGTAAAAGAGGATTATGTCTGGATGTTACCATAGACCCACATTTCATGCCCAGAGCAAAACTGTGTTATTCCATACTATTGCTCTTGGAATGTATGGTTATGTAAGATTACGCTCACAGAGCTCAGCTCTATCACCACTAGCTGTTGGGTCTATGGGAATTGAAAAATTGAAGAACCATACCTCCAGACAGCAAGAATAGTGTGAATAGTATCTAGGTATTGGTGCTGCATTTGATGGAAAGTAAGACAATAAAACCCTACAACAGCTCTGTCATTTGTTTTTTTATTCTTTTTTTAAAGATAAAGAGAGAGAGAGAAAGACAGAACCAATTTTATTTAATTTTTCATGGACTTTCATTGCTCAGACACTTCACTGTGCACATGGTACTGGGGTTTGAACTCGTGTGTGCAAGGCAAGAGCCATAACCACTGAGCCACTGCTCCAGCCCCCAGATCTGTCATTTCTATAACTTCTGATTATTTTGGCCAGAAAACTCAGAATATGGTTTTTCATGTAGAAAAGAAATATCCTTATTTTTGAAATGTTACAAAGCTTTCATAAGGAAAGCATCAGGCAAGAGAGAATGGTAATAAAAACATGGGTCACAGATGGCCATAATTCTAATGTAGCTTAGAAGATTCTTGGGCTTTGAGTTGGGAAAGAAAAAGCCTTTATGTGATGGTTAGTCTTGGTTGTCAACTTTCCTAGATTACAGGACATCTAGAAACTTAGTAAAGCACACTTCTGAATGTGCCTGTGAGAGCATTTCCAGAGACATTGGCATGCGGGTCAGCAAACTAAGGTGGGGAAGACCCACCCCAAATGTGGGCAGTATTGAATAACCCATGGCCTGAATGGAACAAAAAGTGGAAGGAAGAAGCCCAGCCCAGCCAGGCGGCACAAGCTCTATTCTTGAGCTTGGTGTGGTTTTTGTGGCTGCCATCTCCCTCCAACATCAGACTACAGCTTCTTCAGCCTCTGAAAGTGGGCTCATACCAGTAACTGTCCAGGGAGCTTCCGCCTTAGTCAAGTGCTGCATCATTTGCTTCTCTTCCTGTGGCTCCATTTTCTTGGACTGAGAAGCTCTAGGTTTCTCTAGCTCTCCAGCCTGCTAACAGACATTGTAGAACTATTTAGCCCCTGGTCATGTAAGCACATATAACAAATCCTCTCTCATAATTATGATGCACCCTAAAGAACCCAGATTAATACACTTCATAGTACTCATTGGTAGCTAATTCCACATGCCAAATGCTGATGTAAATGTTACATCTCATGATCAGTGATGTAGTTTTCAAATCCTATAAACATCTAATGTAGCACCCTTTCTGTGCAAGGCACTCTTACAGAGTGGCATGGGGTACCAAAAGACAATGACCGAATCTTACCTAACCTACAATTTAATGAAAAGACTAGGGATAGGTTAGAATAGGGCAGATGCTATCATTGAGACACCATGTGTTTATTACTTAAGGCAATATAACATGGTGGTTAACTCAGACTGCGTGGGTACATGTGTTAGCTCCACCACATCCTGGCTGTCAGTCCCTGGATAAGCAGTTTAGTTTCAGGTTAGTATTGATTTAAGAAAGAGGAGATAATACTAAATCGTATCTTCCTCAAAACATTTTTTAGAAATAAAAATGATTTACATTGAGCACTTGGCACAGAGAATACCACACAGTAAGTCCTGAAGAAACCTTAGCTATGTATGTACTATTTCACAGCAATGTAGGAATGGATTCATTCTGGAAGGTAGGTCTGTTCCCAATGATAAGAACAATGTCTACCATATAGTAAGCTTTCTTGAGCAAAGCAAGTATCAACTGGGCGTGGTGTCGCACACCTTTGATCTCATTAACTCAGGAGGCCAGGGCAGGAGGAGTGCAAGTTTGAACCAGCCTTCGCAACTTAGCTATACTCTAAGCAACTTAGTGAGAACCGGTCTCAAAATAAAAAATAAAATGGGTTGGGGATGTGGCTCAGTAGTTAGGTACCCCTGGGTTCAACTCCCAGTGCCAAAAAAAAAATTAAAAATAAAAAAACAAGTTTCAGAACAACATGTATAATTATAGTATAGAATAGTATGTACTTTTTTATTTTTTTAAAGAGAGAGAGAAAGAGAGAATCAATTCTATTTCATTTTCATGTGGCTTTTGTTGCTCCAACACTCTTTTGTGTATGTGGTGCTGGGGTTCAAACCTGTGTCTTCATGCATACCAGGCAAGCACCATAACCCACCAGGCAAGCACCATAACTGCTGAGCCACCACTCCAGCCCCATGTTATTATTTCCAATATTTATTTATTTATTTATTTTTTATATTAGGGATTGAACCCAGGGACACTTTACCACTAAGCTACATGCTCACTCCTTTTTAAAAATGCTTTATTTTGGGCTGGAGTAGTAGATCAGCAGTTGGAGCACTTGCCTGGCATGCACGAGGACCCAAGTTCGAACCCCAGCACCCAAACACAACCAAGTGTTGGAGAAACAAAGGACAGACTGTAAAAAAAAAAAAAAAAGATTCTCTTTCTCTCTCTCTAAAAATAAAATAAAAATTAAATTTAAAAATGCTTTATTTTGAGGCAGTGTCTTGCTAAGTAAGTTGCTGAGGTTGGCCTTAAACTTGCAATCCTGTTGATTCAGCTACCCAAGTTGGTGGCATTAAGGGCATGTGCAACTGCACCAAGCTCAACTCTAAATTTTAAAATGATATCTATTTAATCAATCTATATAAAAGTATTATCAATGTATATTTGTTATTAAATTGTGAGACTTTCACTTTCTAAGTCATATTTTCTATAATACCTGAATTTAAAAAACAAGCTATACATATTTATGATTAGAAGAACAAAAGACTTTTAGAATGTACTAGACCAAGCAGTCAGGAGCAAACTCATAAAGAACAGGTTTGAAATCCAAGGATGAGCAGCCTTTGAGCTTTGAAGAATACCAGCTGTATTATGTAGGGCTGGTAACGTTACCACACTCACTCTATCACTTGAGGGTAACACAATAAGAAGGGTTATTTCCTCTTTACTCTAGGTATTTCTCTATACTGTCAGACACCAGGTGACCTGTGGGACATTGGTGTTTGAAACTCAGGGAAATACTACATCACTTTGTTTAAACAAAGTGTTCATTAACACATTAAGTTCCAAGTTTTCAATTCTGGGAATATTTCAATGAAATTAACACAGATGCATTAAAATAGGTTGGAAATCATAATCTAGAGCTTAGATATATTATTATAGTAATTGACATAGTAACATTAATATATAATAATAATGTAATAATATATAATTACATCACATACTATATAATTATATTACATATTATATACCATATTTAGATTTTTATACATAGTCCACACCTGAAGTCTCAAACATGAAAAAAGATAAGTGAACTTGAAAATATACAAAAAGTAACATAGGAAAACAAAAACAAATTGCCAAAGAAGACTTAGTTATGATATCATTGATAAATATTTGTGAACCATACATTAGATAGTTAATATTTTCCTTAGGTATCAAAAGTACAAGAACATGAGAACAATACAACCAATATAACACTGGTTTTCTCTAGGGAGGAAGGAAGGGGTCATCTCATGTACAAATATGAATTCAGGAGGCAGAGGTAATAAGACAGGAAGCAGTGTTGAAGGGGGCTGAGAAAACTTTCAGTTAACTTCCTGGTGACTTCTGGGTCTGCTTGACTCCTATTTCTTTTTTTCCCTTCCTTCCTTCTTTCCTCCCTTCATTCATTCTTTCCTTCCTATCCAACGGATGTTGCAGTGATTATTTTTTACATTTCATTTACAATAACTTGTTACATCTCTTTAACTACTACTTATTTTTTTAAGAGAGAGAGAGGGTGAGAGTAAGAGAGAGAGAAAGAACAATTTTATTTATTTTTTGATACTGACTTTGTTTCTCCAAAACTTGGTTGTGTATGTGGTGCTAGGGTTTGAACCTGGGTCTTCGCACATGCCAGGCAAACGCTCCAGTCACTGAGCCCCTGCTCCAGCCCCTAACTACTAATAACGAAACAATACGACTGCATTTGAATTATCCATTACATTTAAAATCCCATATAATTACAATAGTAATGAATATGTATCGGCTTTTTTCTTTTTCTTTTCATTTTTTGTACTGTTGTTTGAACCCAGGGGTACCCTACTACTGAGCTCCATTCCCATCCCTTCTTACTTCAAGACAGGATCTAACTAAGTTGCTGAAGTTGGCCTCCAGTTTGCAATTCTCCTGCCTCAGTCTTCTGAGTCTTGAGATTATAGGCATATACAACTGTGCCTGGTTTATGTATCAGTTTTCTATTGCTGAGTAATAAATTATTACAAAATTAATGGCTTAAACCAACACTCATTTATTATCTCACAGTTCTCTTGGTCAGAAGTCTTCATCAACTCTGCTGGATTCTCTTCTCTGTGTCTCATAAAACTAAAATCGAGGAGTCAGGCATGATTGGGTTCATATCAATGTTGTGGAACAACAATCTTCTTCCAGGATTATTTGGGTTAAAAGAATCCAATGCATTGGGGTTATAGAAACTGGAGTCCTGCATTTCTTGTTGACTGTCATTTGGGGATCATTTTCTCCTTGTAAATCTGCCTGCCATTCTCTGAAATGTGGCTCTTTCTATAATACCTGCTAGTTTTCAAGAGTGTTTGCTGCAGCTGAAAATCCCATTGCCTTCGTCCATCTCTGATAGTCTTTCTTTCAAAATGGCTCATCTTATTTGCTCAGACCTACCCAGTATAAATTCCATTTCTATTAACTCAAAAGCAATTGATTTGGAAACTTGATTACACCTTAAAAAATCTATTTTGGCATATAATGCCGAGAACAGCTATGATGATCAGACTTCTGTATGAAAGAAAGACTAAGAAAGAGAATTTGGATAATGAGGGTGAGATGGGGGACAAATGGGGAGAGTGCTCACAAGACAACTCTACTCCACAGCATTTCACCATGATATTTATGGGGTTGAACAAAGACATACAGAAAAAAAGAAAAAACTTTTAAGGAACTTTCAAAGGACAAAGAATATCTATCTGATCAACTCAATCTAGAGCATGAAGGGGTGTGAACATTATGGGAATAGGCATACAATCTATGAAACCTGTTTTTGGAAATCTAAAAGTCAAGTAAGATATGTATTCTAAGATAAGTTTTGTAATCAGGGGTGCTAGATGACTTGCAGGAATCTAGGGTGCATCTGGTGACATGGAGATGTGACTGCTTACAGGCATGATGCCTCATGGCGTTCCACCTTGTGTTCCACCAGGCTGCTGTCAGATGATCCCAAAGCCTCAAATCATGTATCCAACAATGTAATGATAATATT
>PVKS010042133.1:0-15637 GCA_004027875.1 Aplodontia rufa
TTTTTTTGAGGAGTCTCCACACTGCTTTCCAGAGTGGCTGTACAAGCTTGCAGTCCCACCAACAGTGTGACAGTGTTCCTCGCTTCCCACAACCCCTCTAGCATCTGTCATTGTTTATATTCTTGATTTTTGCCACTCTGATAGGAGTGAGGTGGAATCTCAGTGAAATTTTGATTTGCATTTCTCTGATTGCTAGTGATGTAGATAGAACATTTTCTCATATGTTTATGGGCTTTTTGGACTTCTTCCATTGAAAAATTTTTATTTAGCTCCCTAGTCCATTTATTAATTGGGTTATTTGTTGTTTTGGTGTTTAGTTTTTGTTTTTTTTTTTAGTTCTTTGTATATTCTGGTTATTAGCCCTCCACCTGAGGTGTAGCAGGCAAAAATTTTCTCCCATTCTGTAGGTTCTCTCTTGACACTATTGACTAAATCTTTAGCTGTGCAAAAGCTTTTTAGTTTAATGGCATCCCATTCATTTATTCTTGGTTTTAATGCTTGAGCTATGAGAGTCTTGTTAAGGAAGATGGTGCCAACACCTAAGTCGTGTAGTGTTGATCCTACTTTTTCTTTAAGCAATTGTATAGTTGCTGGTTTAATTTTCAGATCATTTGGAACCATTTTAATTTGATTCTGGTGCAGGGTGAGAGGTAAGGATTCAATTTGAGTTGCCTGCATATGGTTGTACAGTTTATCCAGCACCATTTGTTGAACAGGCTGTCCTTCCACACTATTCTTTTTCCCCTTTTATCAAATATCAGATAGTTAAATATTTGAGGGAGATTGTCTTGGTATATTCTATTCTGTTCCATTGGTCTTCATTTCTGTTATGGTACCAATACCATACTGTTTTTGTTACTATAGCCCTAATATGATTTCAGGTCAGGAATTGTGACACCTTCTGCTTCCTTTTTCTTGCTTAGTAATGTTTTAGCTATACTGGGTCTTCTGTTATTCCATATGAATTTAAGAATTGCTTTTTCTATGTATGTGAAGAATGACATTGATATCTTGATGGGGATTGCATTGACTCTCTATAGGGCTTTCCGTAGAATGGCCATTTTGATTACACTGATTCTGCCTAACCAAGAACATGAAGTGCTTTTCCATCTACTCAGGTCTTGTGCAATTTCTTTTTTTAATGCTCAATAGTTTTCATTGTAGAGGACTTTAATCTCCTTTGTTAGATTGATGCCCAAGTATTTTATTTTATATTTTTTGAGGAGATTGTGAATGGGACAAATTTCCTAATTTCTTCCTCAGTGGACTTGTTGCTGGAGTATAGGAAAGCCAGTGATTTATGACTGTTGATCTTATAACCAGCCACTTTGCTGAAATTATTTATAAGCTCTAGAAGTCTTCTGGATGAGCTTATTGGGTCTTCTCATAGAGGATCATATCATCAGTGAATAGAGACAACTTGACTTCCTCTTTTCCTATTCAAATTCCTTTGATTTCCTTCTCTTCTCTGAAAGCTCTAGCTAGGTGTTCAAGGACTATATTGAATAAGAATGGTGGAAGTGGACATTCTTATCTTATTCCTGAATTCAGAGGAAATGCTTTCAGTCTTTCTCCATCAAACATAATGTTGGCTATGAGTCTGCTGTAAATGGCTCTTACAAAATCAAAAAACCTTCCTTTGATAACTATCTTCTCTAGAATTTTGAGCATAAATGGGTGCTGAATTTTATTAAAGGCCTTTTCTGTGTCAATTGAGATGATTATGTGATTTTTATTTTTAATTCTGTTTAAGTGGTGAGTTACATTTATTGATTTGCATATGTTGAACCAGCCCTGCTTTCCTGGAATGAAGCCCACTTGATCATGATGTATTATCTTTTAAATGTATTTTTGGATCAGGATAGCTAGAATTTTATGAAGGATTTTTGCTTCTAGTTCATCAGGGAAATTGTTCTGTAGTTTTCTCTTCTTGATATGTCTTTGTTGGGTTTTGGTGTCAGTGTAATATTTGCTTCATAAAAAGTTTTTGGGAGTGTTCCAATCTTTTCAATTTCATGGAAAAGCTTGTAAAGGATTGGTGTTAGTTCTTCTGCAAAGGCCCGGTAGAATTCTGCTGTGAATACATAAGGTCCTGGGCTTTTCATTTTTGGAAGGCCTTTGATTGCTGTTTCAGTTTCACTACCTGAGATTGTTTGATTTAGACTTTCAATGTTCTCCTGTATTAATTTGGGAATGTTGTATGTGGCAAGATAATTTTCCATTTCTTCCAGATCATCAAACTTGGCAGAGTATAATTTTTCAAAATAAGTTCTGATAATCTTTTGGATTTTGGTTGAGTCAATGGTGATATCTCCATTTTCGTCTTTGATATTTCTGATTTGCTTCACTTCATTCTTCCTTTTGGTGAGGTTGGAAAGGGGTCTGTCAATTTTATTTATTTATTCAAAGAACCAATCTTTGTTTTGTTGATACTTTATATATTTTTTTGTTCTCAATTTCATTGATTTCAGCTCTGATTTGAGTTATTTCCTGTCTTCTATTAGGTTTGGGATTGAATTATTCCTCTTTTTGTAGGGATTTGATTTGGAGCATAAATCTATTTATTTGGGCTTTTTCCTGATCTTTGATGAAGGTACTCAGTACTATAAATGTACCTATTAACAATGCTTTCAGGGTCTGGAGCGATGGCTCAGTAGTTATGGTGCTTGCCCAGCACGCGCAAGTATGCGGGTTCACACTCCAGCACCCATGTGCACAACTAAGTGTCAGAGCAATGAAAGCCAAGTGAAAAACTAAAAAAAAAAATTAATTCTCTCTGTCTGTCTGTCTGTCTCTCTCTCTCCCTCTCTCTCTCACACACACACACTGTCCTTCTCTCTTAAAAAAAAAAGAGTGCTTTCATCATACTATCCCAGAGATTTTGATATGTTGTTTCATCATTCTCATTTGTTTCCAAGAATTTCTTGATTTCTGTTTTCATTACCTCTTTTATCCATTCTTTGTTTAAGAGGGTATTATTCAATTTCCAAGTAATTGAATATTTTCTGATTTTTTGTTGTTGATGTTGTTAATGGCCAAAATCATACCATTGTGGTCTGACAGGATACATGGGATTATATTCACTTTTTTGTATTTGTAAAGGTTAGCTTTGTGGACTAGGATGTAGTCTATCTTGGAGAAGGATCTATGGGCTGCTGAGAAGAAGGTAAATGCAGCAGATATATGATGGAAAATTCCGTAAAAGTCTTTTAAGTCCAGTTGATTGATAGAGTTGTTTAGGATAGAGATATTGTTATTGATTTTTTGCTTTGATGATTTGTCTATTGTTGATAATAGTGTATTAAAGTCGCCCAGTATTATTGTGTTAATATCAATGAGGATTCTAATGTCCTTTCTCCATATATATGGGAGAGTTTGAATTGGGAGCAAAAATGTTAACTATCATTATGTCTTCTTTTATTTTATTTTTTTTCAGGGATGAAGACTGAACTCTGGGCTGTGCATGTGCTAGGCAAGCACTCTGCCACTGAGCTAAATCCCCAACCCCTCATTATGTCTTCTTGGTGAATTGTTCCTTTTACTATGATATAGAAACCTTCTTTGTCCTTTCTGACTAGTTTTTGGCCAAAATTAACTTTATCAGACATATATTAGGATTGCAACACTGCTTGCTCTTTCAGGCCACAAGCCTGGTAGACCTTCTGCCAGACTTTCACCTTCAGTCTGTGTCTATTTTTGATTGTGAGGTGTGTCTCTGGTAGGCAGCATATTGTTGGATTTGTTTTTTGACCTAGTAAGCCAATCTGTTTCTTTTGAATGGGGCATTGGGTCCATTCACATTCACAGTTAAAATAGAAATGGGAATCTGGGACCCTGATGCTGTGATTATTGGTTTGTTTTGTACCATCTTGAATATCTTTTGGTGTGGTTCATGCATATTGATATTCTTTTGTTTAAGGGTTTTTGAAATTGATTACATTTTCCTCTGAATGAAGTATATCTTTGAGAATTTTCTGTAGTGCAGTCTTTGTGTTCATGTATCTTGCTAGCTTGATTTTATCATTGAAGTATTTAATTCCCCCAACACATTTAAAGCTGAGTTTTGCAGGGTATACTATCTTTGGCTGAAATTTTTTTCTTTTAAAGTTTGAAAAATATTATTTCTTGCTCTCTTGGCCTTTATTGTCTGATCTGAGAAATTCATTGTAATTCAGATTGTTCTGTCTGAATGTGATTTGGTGTTTTTCCCTTGCTTCTATTAGGATTCTCTCCTTGATTTCTCTGTTATTCATTTTTATAGATGATATGTCTCAGTAAGTTTCTCATTTGGTTAGGTCTGTTTGGTTTCCTACAGGCATCTTGAATTTCATTTTCTGGATCAATTTTGATGTGGGAAAAATTCTCCTTGGCAATTTCATTTAGTAGGTTTTTAATGCCCCTTGTTTGTTGCTCAATGTTTCTTCAATCCCAATTATTCTCATGTTGTTTCATCTCATCTCGTCAAATACTTCTTGGAAGTTCTAATCATGTACATAAGTTTCTTGTGTGTCCTGCTTGAACTCAACATTGCTCAGTCTGTCTTCATTATCAGATGTTTGTTCTTTGAATGCTAAGGTTCTATTTTCTATTGAGTTTACTCTGGTATTAGTATTTTCCAATGAGCTTTTGATTTGATTGACAGTATTTTCAATTCTAAGGGCTTGGTACATCTCTTTTGAGATGTTTGTGTCATCTCTCATCTCCTGAAATTGGTCTCTTATCTCTTTATATATGTCATTTCTCATCACCTGGAGATGCTCTCTTATATCTTTCCCTAAAGCTTCTTTCAATTCTGTGATTGATTTACTGAATATATTGTTGATACATTTTTCTAGGTTTCCATCCAGGACCCCAACCAAGGAATCCTTGGATGGTGAGCTGTGGGGTTGAGGTGAGGGATTATTTCCCCTTTTCTTCATTTTCAGTTACAAGGAGCATGGCTTGAGGTACAATAGTGAATAGTTGTCTTGGGGGCTTGCTTATGGTATTGGAGCTTCTTATCTCTTTTGAAGCAAATTCTTGGTTTGATTTCTCTGTTTCTCTTTAGGGTCTTTCTTTGAGTTCCGACATCTGTTCTCTAACCTGTGTTCTACTAATGACCCTTGATATTTTTCTGCTCCCCCTGAGCTAGTATTATTGGGGTTTTAGCCTCTTGTGTTCCACCTGACCCACAGGGGAGAAGGAGAGAAGCACCCCCCAAACAAGGCAGCCAAGAGAGGCAAGGGTCAGCTGACCACCAGTTCCCAGCCCTCCCTAAGGGGGACAATCAGATGCGTCAGGGAGATCAGTCACAGCAGGAACTCATTTATTGAGGAAGTCCATGCGGTTATAAAGAGTATGGGGACCAATGAAAGGAAAGGTCAGCAAGGGGCGGAGAGCCCATGCAGGTAGCAGTTCCATAAGCAACAATGGGGATCACGAGCTGTTCACCAGGGCGGAAGGTATATTTAACCTACCCCATCAGGTGGTCCAAAGAGGCGTCAGGACCTCAAGGTGACGTCCCTGAGTAGGGTGTCGGGAGCCATTTTGTTCGCATGTGTCCTCAGGAGGAGGGTTTCAGCAAATGAGTTCTTCTTTCTGATGCAATGCTCTCAATGCATTGCATGTTGAAGCCCAGCAAGTATGAGTTCATTAATTCAAACAGTCCATGCAATGATAAACAGTAATAAATTGATTAATTTGTGTCAAATATAACTCAATTTTGAATTCCACTTTTGTGACAAATGTTAGTGTTAGTCATTGCTTTTGGAGTCCATAGAGTTTGACTATCCCTTATGTCAGGCTTCAAAGCATACAATCATTAATGGATATGACATTCACAGTGATAACAGTTACACAGCAATGGTGGGTTGAATCGTATATACTAGTTAGAAGTCAGGGAGAGAGGGTAAAGTGAGAGGAAGTTAGAGAAGAGGATGTATTGTCCAAATGTGCACAGAGAAAAAAAAAATAGAGGATATATGGGATTTTCTGGAGAGAAAAAAAAAAGAAAAGAAAAAAGAAAGTACAGAGAAGAGTAGAAAAGGAAATAGAAGAAAAGATGAAAAGACTAAGGAAACAACACAGCTGCTACAATCAAAACTGACAAACAAACAGGAAATAAAAAGCAAAAAGAATTTTAAAAAATCCAGCGAGTATTTCTATGAGTTCTTGAAAAACTTATCCAGTTGGCCATCAAGACTACTTCAAAAACTGGAAAGGAGGAAAAAAAAAAAAAAGAAATATATATATATGAAAAGTAAGAAAATAAAAATTTTTCTTGATGAGCACTTGCAAGTCTAATCCTCGAGGTCACCTTTCTGTTAAACCATTCAGGCAGGTGTTAAGTATCTACCTGAGTTTTGTTCACAGGGACTTTTGGTGTGAGCTTGTGTGATCTCAAGCTTGTGGACTCCATTCTCCACATCCTGGAATTCTCAGGGTGGAGGTTTCCATGAAGGTAACAAACTGAAATGGTTTTAGAGCTCCCTCTGCTGGGTGCACTCCTGGTCCCTCCAGGTTTTTGCAGTGGGACAGAGGACTCCTTCAGTCCTGCCCCTTCCTGGGTTGTCACTCTGAGCTTTCCTTGTGAGGTGAAGTGTGAGTGTGTGCTAGGTTAGCAAGGCTCCCCTGGGATCTATAAACCCAAATCCCCCTTTGCTAGTTGAATGCAGGACCTATCCCACACCACCTCTTCCCCAGTTCAATCTCTAACCAGTAGCAGGATCTTGGCGCAATTATGTACCAGCTTGTTCAGAACTGCTGACTCACTCCCCCTGGCTGACATGGCTCTCTGGAGCCCTCTTTTAGTGGTGAAGATGTTCTGGAGCTTTTACATCTGTTCACAGAACCAAGCATAGAGCAAACAAACCGTCAATACGCCATCTTCAGACCTACCTGAATCCCACTTTCACCACTCATTGACTTTGTAACCTTCAGGAAATTCATTAATGTTTCTCTCATACAGTCCTCTATCAAGTGTAAAAAGCATAATGTTTATCCATGAGCTGACTCTACAGACACAAGACGTGAAAATACAGTAAAGTGCCTTTCCCAGGGTCAGGTGCACACTGTGCATTCAATGAATGAGACTGCTTTCTCCAGTTGGATTTAAAAATCTGGAATATCACCAACTTAGAAACAGAAATTTAACTTATGCTTAGCTCTTGTTTGAATTATCCTCTTAATAAATTATTAAGCAATACCAATTATGTACACATTTGAAGTAATATGTTAATTAGGTCTCTCCCCTAAATGTCCTTCATGGATGGAGAGAAACACTGAGGGAAGAAGGATGCTAGAGAGAGTCTAATTACCTGTGATTGAAGAGCGTGTGGAGGGAACAGAATTGGGGCATATTAGAAGTAAATAAAAGAAGATCTGAGAATCAAGAAAAAGAAACTTGAGGAGGAGGAAAATAAATTTTGCCTACTTCTTGACTTTTTCTAGGGACTACTTTTTCTAGGCTGATGAAAGTCTGATTTTTTTGAAGTGAATTCTTGATATGATCATTAGACAGTGGACAGTGAGTAGAATAGGTTAAGAAAATTAAATTTTCTTAAAAACTGAGAAAAAAACAATGAGCAATTAGTTGATTCTCAATGAAAAGCTCTGATTATTATTTAAATCATTGAGTTAAGACAATGCAAATGTATACTTTCATTTCTTTAAAGAACTTCTTTTAGTGATTTTTTTTTGTAGCAGGCCTCTATTATCTAGTCAGTTTTAAAAAACTGAAAAGTATAGGAGATAATTTTCTTGCCCAAGTAAGGAAGGAAGTTGATAATGAAGGCAGAATGAAAATCTAGGCCTCTGTATTGCTATTCACCTATGGTTCATGAGAATAACATTAAAAAAAAAAGCTGGTCAAAAAGTAAAAATTTTCAAGTGGTTTTACTGAAAGACACTATGGCTTAAAAATAATCATCAAGTCCATTTAAAACATACCTTGATTTTTCCAATTCAACTCCTTATATTGTAACAATGCCTCTTTAAGGCCATGTTAAGTATAATAATCTTCTGACGGCTCTTACTGTGGAGAGTAAAATTTCCTACTGCTGAGATATTATCTGATGTTTTTCTTTTAACATAAAAGCATAGTATATCAAAACATAAGAGTTATTAAGGAATATTGATCCCAGCACTTGTATTTCACAGACAAGAAAACTGAGATACTGTTAGACACTAAGTCAAGGACATAGAACTGGCACTTTGCCCAGCCTGCACGCATTTATAGGTCTTCTGACTCTCAGATCTATTCTTTTCATAACAATCTACCATTTTTTGTGAGTGATTATAAATCATTAACACTATTTTTGAGACTCCAGGTGAAATATTTTGAAATTGAATCATGAGAAACACTATTAGTATTTCCTTGTCTAACTTGCTAAAGTACAAACACACACATATCTACATGTATGCATACATACCTTTGATTATAGTGGAATAAGGACTTCATTCTCTCTTTTGGTAGCTAGTTGCATTGATAAGTTTCTTTGTTGATTGAAAGGGATATTGAGTTTCACCCTAATTCTAGTAAAGATCACAAGAGATAACATGCCTGTTTATTTCTTAGAATTTTGAAATTGCAAGCAAATGTAAATGACCATTTGGTCTAATGAAGTGATATTAAATTAGTAAGAAAAATGAATATATCAGGCATTCTAACTGAGGTATAGAATAAAACCTTTAGGCTAATTTCCCTCCACTCTTTGGAAAAACAGGTTGCCTGTTTTATTAGTCAAAGTAATTTGACATTAGCAGCTATAGTGAAAAAAAAAACCCTTGAGAAATTCCAGTGGCTTAGCATGAGCATTTAGTTCTTCTTATGAAATGGAAAGCAGTTTGCAGTGAACATTTGAACTTAAAAAACAGGATTCACTCCGCTGTAACACAACCATCTCAACACATAATCTCTAACCCAAAGAGACAGAGATGATATGTTGACTCCTGAGTGCAGAAGTAAAATCCATAGTTCATTCAACCAGTCCCTTGCCTAGTTCCACAGTCCCAATTTAACTAAAGAGGACTAGAAAGTGTATGAGGGTACTCGAAGAATTTGGTGAACACCATCTGTTTTTAGAATATCTATAGGGTACCTGACTCAGTCTTTTCACTCTTTTTGGTGTCAAAACTTCATGAGATGGATCTGTGTATCCAAGGCTCTACCAAAGTAAGGAATGGATAGAATCACAAAACAACCATATTGGGAGAAACTCCACAGGGAAAAATATTCCTAATTCTGTATTTTGTCTTTTCAGCCTCAAAGAAGGATTAATATTAATCATTTTAGTAGTAATAATTAATTTCATAATTAACTGTTTATGTGTACACACACACACATGCACACACACACACACACACACACACACACGCATGTTTAAAATCCTTTCTGAAATTTATATTCTAAAATTTAGAAAAGGTTCCCTGGTCTGTGAATTTGTGGCTTCTGAACTTACCTTGCACCATGTTCTCTTAAACTTCTTATGCTCTAGAAACTTTATACTCCTTTTTGCTCTTCAATTACTCCTACCTTATTTCTGTGTGGGGGACACTTCCTCATCATTCTGTCTTGAATGCCTTTTGCCCACATCTTTGTTTGCTGCTCTTCCTCATTCCTTCAGTCTTAGCCCAGATATTGGCATCCTGACTTCATTCCTAAAGTTGATACTATACCTTGATTCACATTTCTTTGTATAAGTTAACATAATTTTTAAAATCAACTTAATTTTTAAAATCAACTTATTTCCTTCACTATTCTGTGAGTATTATTTCTTTTAAATTACCCAATTCATTGTCAGCTTCATTAGGACAATGATTATACCTTATGAACACTTTCTCTTGTTCCACAATGTCCAGCACATCATAAAACACCAATGAATAGTTGTAGCTAAAAACTACTTAAAAGTTTAAGCACTTGGTTTTGATCATATAGTAAAAGGGATATAAGAACATGTTCACAGTTAGTGAAGTAGAGGAAGGGATTTGATAATTTCAAATGAAGCAGCAGCATGACTTCACCTGTTGGTCAGTTTTCCAGGCCTATTCTCCATTTCAAATTTCTGAATAAAAAAAAAATAGTGCTAAGATTACAGAGTCAAACTCACTTCTGGTAGAATTTAAAGTAATTCAAATCTAGCATCATACAGGTATGATCTGCAAAAAGTTCTTGACTCATTTAGGAAAAATTGCAAAAGGAATTTAATAGAATTCAGGATATGAAGCTAAGGCAGTATGCAGTTTATGCAGTTCAGCATTTAGATTATGTGGGATAATGATTGTCAGGTATAATTCATATATGATGAAAAGGAAAAAGAAAAGCAGGACTTAGCATTACAAAATCCAGAAGGTCATTGGAGAGACTAAGGAAGAGGAGCAAGAGTATGAGCGTCTTTCTAGAATGCCTTTCTAGAACCTGTGACTTCCCTGAAAATATCTAATGAATGTGAGAATTTGTGAAAGGAAATTATTCCAAAATGGAGTATTGTAGAAACCATGCCTTGACAGAGAGGAGATAACAGGAAATCAAATATAAGGAAACAGACTGCATTTTCTAAAAAAGTTTAAGAAAAAATCAAGTGATGGCACCTATGAACTGTTAGTTGATAAATTAATTCAACAGATATTTGTGCAATTAAGACCTCCAAAATTCCACTGAGATTGCAGAAGTTTCCTTAATCCATCTTCCTGTGTTATGCTACATACAATTGTAACTCTACTCCTTATCTATATGCAAGGTAAATTCTACCAGCTTTTAGGATAAATTCTATAGGATCAATGTTTAGGACAAGAACTGATCCTAACTCTGTTTAATTAAGAATTACACATGCATATATTTTACTGAAAGAAGGAAACAATACTAGTTTTAATGAAAACCCTTTGAATGCTTAGGGACACTTTAAGTTAAGCTAAGTTGCAAAACCATTGCTGTGAAATGGTGTATAGGAAAACAACAGGAAATCATTGAAGAAACATGAAAAAGTTGAAATCAATATATCAAAGAGGAATCTGTACTCCCATATTCATTGTCACACTATTGATAATAGCCAAATTATAATCCTAACTTCCTATCAGTGCATGAAAGGACAGAGAAAATGTAGCATATATACAATGTGGATTACTATTCATCCTTTACAAAGAAAGAAATGTTATGCTAAATGAAATAATTCAAGAACCAAAAGGCAAATATTGTATGGCATCACTTATATGTGGCACCTAAAACAAACTCAGAGAAATACAGAGTAGAATGGTGATTACTGGAGTCTGGTGGCTGGGGAAAAGACATAGATGTTGGTCAAAGGGTGTGAAGCCTCAGTCAGAAGGAAGTTTCTTTTTTAATCTATTGCACAGCATAAAGAATATAATCAATAATAGTGTGTCTCACATTTTAACATGACTAATAAAATTTAAATGTTCTTACCATGAAAATGATATTTGAGGTGATATTTTTATTAGTTTAATTTAATTATGCCACATTATATTCATAAACCCTAATATCACTTTATACTCCATAAACATGTATAACTCTAACTTGTCAATTTATAATGAAAATAAATTAATTTAAAAAACTATATGTATTCCACACTCAGATGCAAAAATGTAAAAAGGCAAAATTAATTAGCAGATATAAACTTAAACAAATGTACCCTAGATCAAAAGATTGTAAATTCATGTGACTTTTTTCTACATTAAAATAATATATATAGGACATAAATCATTGCAACTTATTTTTCCTTAAGTTATTTTTTCTTTAGTGACTCATCCCATAATCTTAGATAAGAGATTTTTGAACACAAGTATTCTTATTTATTCATCTGAAAAAAAAAAGAAAATGAAAAAATGAAACAATCAAATACACAAGCAAAGCACAATAATCCTGGTCTCTAGTCTTGCATTTTCCATTATATTAAACAGTATCCTCTAATCTATCTGTTATTGATCTTATATTCTAGAGTCTTGGTTAGAGTGGGAGTCATGAGCGTGCACTCCACATATGCCACAGGAGATCCTGTTACTGGGGGAAGCCCTGGGTGCCATACTCTTGAATACACTTCAGTGCTGACACGATTCACCAAGGCTTCTCCTGCTGCAGGTAGCTTCCAGCCAGTGTCTGCAGACTGTGGGGAGCGCGAGAATCAGGACAAGGCCTTTCCTGTGGGCCTCATTCAATGGGCAACCTTATTCTCTAATGGGAAGACTCTGGGACTTCCCAGAGGCTGACCTGAGAAGTGCGTGAAAGTTTGAGTTTCTTTCTGTCTCATCCTCTCTTTCCTCTCTTTTCCACTGGAGTAAGATATGTCTCACAGTCAGAGTGCATGTCCTGTCCACTCTTGCTCTATGCCACTTCAACACCTCATAGGCATTTCTTCTAATAAATTGCTTGTACATCTAGATTTAACTTTAGTGTCTACTTTTAGAGCTATGTGGACTGACACAAGTTGTGCTGGGAGTGGTCAAATAAAATAGGAGGTAAGATGAGCCATAACAATATCTTAGTCATTGTCCTATTGGCCAGGAAGACTGAACTGAGTGCAAAACAGGGCATGGTTAATTAGTAACACAAGGGGATGATCCAGGTGCTGAAGAGTCCACCAGTGAAAAACATGTCTCTGTAGAAGAGCATACTTTTGCCAGTGTAATGACCAGGCACTTGAAAGATATGAGAAAGCAATATATGTAAGGACTGTGGACTTGTCTATTTTTCTACTAAATGGTAATGAGGTCAGGCAGAAGTATAAAGAAAAAGAAAAACTTAGGGCTAAATGTGAGAGAATCAAAGGCTAGATGTGAGAGCAGAAGGCTTCTTAGGTTAACAAAAAGGCCTTTATTTCTAGTTGTGAAGGAATAGGACAATGGTGTAGGGAAACTTGGGATGTGATACTTGGGATCTGGAAGCTTCATAGACTGTAATAAATGCTTAGTTTAATCTGGGGTTTTATGCCAAGGCTAAATATTTTGATCTATTTTGTTCTGCATAACAGAATACTTGAGTCTGAGTAATTTATAAAGAACAGAAACTTTTTTTTACAGTTCTGGAGACTAGAAAGTCTAAGATCAAGGCTCTGGAAGCTTGGTCATTGGAGAGGACTTGATTTTTTGCTCTTGAGTGGTGGCTGGCATCTTGAACACAGCATTCCTCAAGAAGGAGGTGGGCAGCAGGGAATACTGTTCCTTACAAGGCAGAAGAGCAGAAGGGGAAAGAGATGGTGAGAGACAGCAAAGAGAACTGAATTTGTATTTTTCAACCAACCTACTCCTATGATAGCAGCATTAATTCATTTATGAGGTCATAGCCCTCACGGCCAATCACCTCTCAAACATCCCACCTCTTCTTAATAGTTATAAAATGGCAGTTACATTTAGATGGGACAAATGTTAAACCATAGCAGCTGGTATGACAGCATCTGTGTATTTTCTCAAGTTGATGTAGCCATGGATCTCCTCTGAGCCATCAGAACTTGCAAGGGTGACCCACTGCTGGATATCAGCTAGAATGTGAAAGGACATAACAGAGGTCCCTGTCTCTTTTCCAAGGAAACTGATTTTGCTGTAAGAACCATTCCATTTCTTATCTGATGGCCATGCAAATACCTGTGATTAATTTACAACATACTTGGAAACAGAGTGTCAAAAAAGAGAAAAAGGATTCTATCCTGAAGTGTCTGAAAGAATGAGCAGGTTTGCTCCTATAATAGACACAGTGACACCTTTGAGTTTTATTTTGACCAGTTTCCTGGAACATAACATTAGACATGGATTTATTGGACAGCTTTCATGGGGAGACACAATCCTGACAGGAATCTCAGGAGGTTGGGTGACACATTATTTGGGTGGCTTTTGAGAGCCTGGAGAAATGATGGCTCATGCTGAGAAAAGTGGAAGGGCCTGAGTTTCCTTGGCAGAGTAAAAATGAAAGAATAAGTGTGGAGAAAAGTGGATGTGCTGGTTTGAATATTATGTGAAGCCGGGAAATTCACCAGAGGAGTGTTTCATGAGAATGTGCAAAAACTATGGCATTTACTTAAAGCTGGTCATAGGGCACCAGCATCACTAAGCTTGTGTGTGCCTCTCTCCTCTTCAGGACAATGATGACACTAGGATAGCTGGTTAAATAGTGACTTATCATGAGGATCTGGCCTCAAAGTATAGAGACCAGGAAACTGAGTTTAATTGACAAAAACTAGGGGTCACACTATCATAGCAAGTAGAAAATTCAGAGGGAGAAATGCAAGGGCGGTTGACCTGCCAAGAGTTGTGTAGATAGTTAATAGAACCTAACATTCCTAGGTGTGTGCCACTAGGCAGCTACTGAGTACTTTTAACACTTATGATAAGAAGATGGCAGGAAAGGAGAAGAGGTAGGCTGAGGGTCACTGTAATATAAAGTTGTGAGCTATCGTTCAATTCTAGATATTGAGTGATGATTGAATTATGAAGACTTATGATTATCCTCAAAGTAACACTAATCCAATCAAGAGGGAGTTACCCTTATGACCTAATTACCTCCTAAGTGCTCCACCTCCAAGTACCATCACCATGGGCAGCACGGTTATAACATATGAATTTTACGGGGTGGCATAAAAATTGAGTATATAGCAACTACTAAATGATTATAATACCCACCAGAAAACTCATTTTCAGTGGAGCTTGCTGTGTTATTAAAATTGACACAGAAATAGTCCATCAAAAGATGGAAATGGCATGATGCTATTTTGCACAAATAACACTAGAAGGTCCAAATTGGCCATGTAACCTGGTAGCACAGAGTCTCATATCATTTGTCACCATAGTACCCTTGTGTTCCCCATAGCGGTACTGGGAGAAGGTCCTAAATAATCAGCTGAAGGGGAGGAAAAAGTCTCTTTTTGTTTTAAGGAGAAAATGGGTCCTTATGTGGGTACAAGTTAAACATGGATGGTGGCTACATTAAAATAATGGTTGGTAATGTTTTGAAAAAGAGTGGTAAGGTGCGCATTTTCCTATTGAGAGAAGCTGCAATTGGTCCATTTATTCTTCTCCACTTTGGAGTGAAAATGGCAGAAGGTGAGAAGATATATCCAGGATCCAGATCAGGGGGTTAGTGATCCGGTAAATTCAGTAGTGACTTGGAAGAAAAAAGATTGCAAGACAAGGAAGTGTGGGGTACAGCAATGTGGTTGGACATATGAGAATGGTCATACAATGTTGAAATGTGTATTAAATATAACACACATAGCAGAATGTATGTGCCATGGAAGAGGCACTGGAAAGCCAAGCAGACAAATGACCAGGACAAGTGACAACAGCCAGTCCTTGTCAATGCTCTTCTTCCTTCTCCTTCTAAGGAGGAAAAAGTATTTCTTTTTCTTTCTTTCTTTCTTTCTTTCTTTCTTTCTTTCTTTCTTTCTTTCTTTCTTTCTTCTTTCTTTCTTTCTTTCTTTCTTTCTCTTTCTTTCTAAAGAGGAATAGTGAGAGAAAGAGAGAATCAACCTTATTTAGTTTTTCATGTGACTTTCCTTGCTCTGACACTTTGTTGTGTAAGTGGTGCTGGGGTTTGAACTCACTCATACATGACAAGTGAGTGACTTAACTGCTGAGCCACCACTCCAGCCCTAGGAAATGGTATTTCTCATGGGTGAGTTTGTGTGAAAGCTCTGTCTTCCAGAAAAAAATCTATGTA
>PVKS010042134.1:0-15610 GCA_004027875.1 Aplodontia rufa
GTATTCATTGGCTTGATCAATGTGTGAGGTGATATCTTAATGTAGTTTTCATTTGCATTTCTCTGATTACTAGTGATTTAGAGGATTTTCTCATGTATTCATTGGCTTGATCAATGTCCTCTGATGAAAAGTTTCTATTTAGTTCTTTGGCCCATTTATTGATTGGGTTGTTTATGTTTTTATGGTTGAGATTTTTAAGGATTTTGTAGATTCTGGATAGGAGGCCCCTGTCAGAGGAATCACAGCCCATGACTCTCTTCAGTTCTGTAGGAAGCCTCTTGACTCTTTTGATTATTTCCTTGAAGCCCAACACTCTTAATGGCTTATAGCACAACTGATTTTTCTTTTATAAAAGTCTTGAATTATCTACTTTGTAGACTATGTATTATTATTTTATAAATTTCCAGAAATATTCTTTCTGGTCTGTGCCTTCATTGACTCCTCATCACATTTACTTGTAGTCTCTGAGTCCTATCTCATTTTCTCTTGGGTTTCTAGGTCACAATTCTCAATCTCCATTAAAATGAAAGCCTTTTGAAATTTTCATCCATCCTGTGTAGTACTTTAGTGTTGCAGAGATTACTGGAAATTCAGGTGTTTCCAGCTGCCAAGCATGCTGCTTGAGTCCTACCTTTCATGAGCTATATTTTAATCTTTCTGTGCAATGCTTCATAACCATTTGTCTGTCTCTCCTGTCACTTATGGATTTACTGATGGATGGAGACTATTTGTTCACCTTTGTCATTCCAGATCTACACAATGTAATTACATAATAGGTGCTGAAAATATTAAAAAATAAGTGAATTGATGAATGACTATTGCTATTTCAGTCTCAACTTAAGTAGATCCCAGATATTTGATTATAGGCAGCTTTCTTGATTGCTGACAGATAGTGTTCTTTTCTATTTGAGTCGCAATTAAATAGTTCAGAGACATAGTCCAGAAATCTTTTTGGGGATGTAAATGCTCCATTTACATTTATGTCCCCAGAAGTTGAATAGTATGCTCGTTAGGAATCAGGTCCATTAATTCCCAAATCTGTTTATACCAGCTATAATTATTATAAAAATTATCTTATTTAATTAAGATTGCGTAAACTTAGCTAGTATAAATGTTAAAAGCAAGAGATTCTTTTCTTTTTCTGGGAAAATTAGTTTGATTCATAAAGAAAGATAATTAAAGGAAGTTGCTAACATTGCTTTCAAATTAGCTTTGGGCAAGAGCAGCATAAAAAGCTGGGAGGAATATGTGGTTACCTAACTTAATGTATACTTTTAGGTTCAAGATGTTTTTAAAGGAAACTGAAACAAATGTACCATAAGCATAAATATGGAGCAGATATCCAAGCTATAGACCTATGTCCAGGAAGAGGCCTAGTCCTCGATGTTTAACTAAGACTTACACGTCTTCAGTTAACATGTTCAAGGTGAATGTGTCATTTTTATGATTAATTACTTTAAATTATTTGACCAGCAACAGGTTCTCTTTACCTTGGATTAGACTATTTCTCATGGATTTCCAATCTTTGTTCTACAATGTTCTATTTTTCCTTCTGAGAAAACAAAACAAGAATTGTGCACCTTGATCTGATTATTTTTAAACACATCTTATTGTGGAGTTAGAGTAGATTTTGGTTTCCCAGCACCTACTTTATAGCATCCAAGGGGAAATAGATTTTGTTCATTATAGCACAGGGGTCTGAGGATTTTCTCTTGCCTGATGTAACTATCATTTTTTTTTTATGTACCAGGGATTGAACCACAGCCCCAGCCTTTTAATTTTTTTAAAATATATTTTATTTTGAGACAGGATCTCACTAAGTTGCTGAAGGCCTTGCTATGTTGCTGAGGCTGGCTTTGATTTTGTGATCCTCCTGCCTCAGCCTCCTGAGCCGCTGGGATTACATGGTGCACCACCACACCTGACTAATGTAACTATCTTTAGAAGTCTTTGATTGTTGTGGAAGCCATTCATCACATTATGAAATGTGATCCAGGTCAAATCAGTGTAGAAGGTGTCTTAACTTTCTCTTAACCTTCACTACACAGCAGGTTAAAAAGGTCAACTGTGGGCAGATGTGTAGGGCCAGGAATTAATGCTTCAAAGGCATAGCTAAAGTTTTATTTTACCATTTCACAAAAACCAGTGATAGAATCCTTCTGTGCCTCATGATAGACAAAGCATTATTTACCAGATTGCTTTGTAAGACCAGCATGTTTAAATCCTTGTTCAAAAGTTGGAGATTCAAGAATAAGTTAATCCCTAGACACGCTGATTAGAGATGGATCTAAGTCTATCAGGGTACATAGACACTGAAGGAAAAGAGTCACAACCAAGAAGAATGAATGATGTATGAAATGTGCCACTTTGATGTTCTATCAAGTGTTTGAGGACTTAGTCATCCAAATAAGCAGTGAGGGAAGTTCACAAAATTAACAGACTGTGGATCCCCCCAATCCCCTGCAAGACATTTAAAGTGTTCAGATCATGTATATTTTGTAAGGATTATTAAGTTACTATTTTACTGCATGTATATATTATATATTTGAGCTCACAGTTGAGAATAAATTAGTGATGCCTATTAATTTGAGTGATGCTGAAATTTAAAATGCTGAATCTAGGGAATGTCACTTAACTCATTTTCAGAAAAAAACATTAGAATAGCTTAGCAAAATCATAAGCACAGGTTCAGAAAAGTAAACAAAGAAAAATTGTTCCTGGAAGGGAGAGGCACAAAAGAAGGGAGGAGTCATGTCCTGTGGAGGTGAAGGCCTGTGAGGCTTCCCATGGCGATTAGAGAAGGGTCCATGCTCATGCCCGGGACAAACCATGGCTCCTCTCCAGCAGCTGCACCCAGCTCATCATGCTGGACTGTGCCGGCAGTTAGGGTCTCCTTTCTCACTCTTTCCTCAGCCTTTCTCCTTGCTGTCTCCGTTTCCTGGATGCCCTTCCCCAGATCTTTCTCTGAGTAGCTCCTTCTTGCTTCTGCCTTCAAACACGTTCCCTGACTACCTGTGAACAGTGACCACACTCCTGCCATTTGTTCTTCTGAGCAAGTATTATTCGCTTTAGCACTTATTGGTTTCTAAATTTCTTACTCATTTTTATCACTTTATCCATTTCTTTTTCCACTTTGCATAGCTGGGTCAGGACATAATCTCCACGAGGTCAGTGATTTGTCTTATCTCAATGTTTAGTGAAGTGCTTAATAAATACTCATTAAATAGATGAATATGTATTGATATGAGGAACAATAATAGAAGCTTATTATATTTCTGGTATTTAAACTAAGAGCACCTATAGAAACTTTTAGAAGATGTCTCCATTTAGAAAGAGTCAGGAATGAAGTAAATATACTAAAACATGAATTTTTTTCCTTGAGTGGAAATTTTACTATAAGCTGTGTATTTTTTTTTTTAAGAGAGAGGGATAGCAATACAAAGAAAGAATCAATTTCATTTAGTTTTTCATGTGGCCTTTGTTTGCTTTGACACTTCATGTATAAATGGTGCTGGGGTTTGAACCCGTGTCCTCGCTCACGCCAGGTGAACACCGTAAGTGCTAAGCCACCATGCCAGCCCCTGTTTATTCTTATAATAAGAAAAATGAATCATTTTATATGCTGAATATTATATGAAAAATGAAAATAATAGAGAAGAATCATTTGAAAGAGTCTCATCAGTAGAAATTGTGCAAATAACACTTTGGAGCTGATGCAGAATGGTCACCAAACAGCTCTCCTTTGTGTTTCAGAGTTAGAATGAGCAGGAATTTTTTTTTTGTTCTTATTTAAGTGCAGAGAATAAATAGTAAGTTCTATTTTTTTTTTCTTCTTTCGTTAGGTACAGCTAGCCCATGGAACCACAGAACTTTCTGGCTAATTAGTAGTCTAGAGCAACAACAACCAAAAAGAAATCTCTTTGCTCACCTGATTGTTCCACTAGGGAGAGCAGATTGCACATGGATGATGGAGAGAAGACGGTGATAATAGGGAACATCTGGAAGAGCATTTGATTGTGACCTGGCTTACCCCCAGCAGGACACTCTGTCCCTCTGTCGCTCACCTGCTCAGGGCCATTAGAAGAAGTCTGGTTCTGGGCTCCTGCTCTGTGACCCCCAGTCAGATGTGCTGACCATCCCTTCCATCTCTAGTGTGTGCTTTACACTGGTGTCACTGTTCCTATGAATTCTGTCAATACTTTTCTTGAAGGTTCAGCATTTGATATACTTTTGAAAACCTCACCAAACCAATACACTGCGAAAGCCATATAGATTACAAATATATGCTTGTCATATGAATGAATTTTTAATCAAATATTCAGATTTGATCAGTATTTCTACATGATAAACTATTAAATATTTATTAGTCGTAATACAAATGCCACATCATATATAAATGTTCATTTCTCAAAAAATGTATTCTAAATCTTAATTTAGAAGTTTAATAAAGACAATGTTTCCAAAACATTTTCTGGATTTTGTTCTTAAGGAAAAACAAACTGAACTGCTTTTACATCATTGATTTGTACAGTTCTTAGAAAAACAGCCATAGAATTCAGAGTCCCTTAGGATTTTCAGGTCAGTGAAAGATTGGGACACAGATAGTGACTATATGGACATTTTAGAATTATTTTTGGAGGAATTTCACTGGATAGGATAGTTAGATGGAAGAAATATATCACATCCATTAAGTTTTGTCTCTGAAGTTCAGCTTGTAGGAAGTAGAATGTTCAAGCTCAAAATGTCATTGTGTGGGATACTGTGAGTAACTAGGCATGGCCAGATGTAAGAAGCAATATAAAATAAGAGGGATCAGGCCCAGTTAAGTTTTTAGATCGTTACTGATGTATTTATTAGTTCTTATTATTCACAGGTCTTTTCTGATAAAGCTCCAGATAAAAAGAAAACAGGAAAAATCAAAATATTTATTAAAAACATAATTCATAGTCATCTAAATTCCATGGACTACCATATACACTGAGATAAGTTAGAGGGGAATGTAAAAATGCTCTCTGTAGTTCATAAGCCAAATCCTTAAGGAAAGGAAAACAAAGAAACATAAAAACAAATTCGAACTTCATAATTCTAAATTGGAGTTTCATACAGTTTTTGAATTTACAGTCTAATATAAACTTTTTTGAATGTCATGATCAATGTGTTGTTCTCAGTGAATATTTGATCTTTAAATTTTAAAATGTTAAGAAATTATTAAATTACCTATCAGATCTATACGGGTGGAGGGAGAGGGCTTGAGTGTGTGTACACAGCTTTCTTCTTCATGGCTTTATGTGTGGTGGGGAGAGGTATCCTGCTTGCTGGGCAAGGTAGGGAGAGGGCAGAGCAGAAGGCTGGTGCAGGGGCCTGAGCATTCACGCTGTGCTTTGAAAGCTCTGTCCTCCAGAACCTCACCTGGGGACACTCGCTGTCTCGTGTTCATGTTAGGAGACAGGTCCTTGGACATGGCTGTCAGTGTGCAGCCACTTCTATTAGAACCATTCCCCTTGTCCTTCTACTCAGAAGCAGCTCAGGGAAAAGGAAAATAGGCCAGAAAGGGCCAGCCCTGCCGCAGTGGTGGTCACCTCTCCAAGGTCTGCTGGAGAGTGCTTGTCGGTCAGGCTGCTCCCTCAGGGTGAAGCCTGTGGTCACTGCGAGAACAGCCTCCTTGACTGAACAACTGTGGCTTGTACAACAGTGACCACATGGTAGCTCAACCTCACCTGGCCTCTCTAGTATTTCAAGATCAAAGCCTCCCCTATCTTGGGTCTGGGAATCAGGATTAGTGCATGAAATGCTGTGTGTTCACAGACCGAGGCCACTGGTCACCACAGCTCTTCTCAGTTAATGAAGGTGAGAATGTCCCATTAACCCTCTTCAGGTAAAAATTATACTTTACCCTAGAGGGCAAGAATTTGCTCAAACATGAACTAATAATTCTTAGTTAAGTTTTAAATAAAAAGCAAAAGCACAAATAATGCCCTAGTGGAAATACCCTCCTCACCCTCAGTTCCCAGGTCTCCAGTTTTGCTCAGATTCTTAACATAATTTAGGAGAATTGAAATGCTTCATTTGTAGGAATCAGGTCATGAATAATTTAATTTTTTCCTTCCTGGAAAAAAATTGTAAAATAAATTACCCAGTAGATCCCAAAGACTTAAATAGAATTACTGCTTTATTAATTAGAGGCTCTTGACAAGATGCCCATAACTTGAGAGGATGAGGGTGACCAATAACACCCTAAAACTATGTGTAAAAGCTTTGGGTCTGTACGTAGTTGTGAGTATTTTTTTTTAAAGGAAGAGCTGCCTGACTTTAATTACATTCATAAGATATCCCCAAACCCCGAAAAGATGAAGAACAACTGATTTGGTGGACTTTTCTGTTTTTTTAGTTTTTAGAACATACTCTTTGAAATACGAGAAAATACCTGGGAGGTTACCAACATGGACTATTCGGAGTCACTTTTAAACCAGATAAAAGAATGCATTCAAGAGAAACTAAAATTGATAATTATTTCAGAGGTTTTGCCTTTAGCATATTTAATGTTAGCTATGGGCTATCTTGTTTGGCACACTGCACTTCTGAAAATACTACATGAAAAGAGATTATGCTTAGTTTTACCTTCAAGGGTGCTGTCCCATGGAAATAGACAATTTTTTTTGAATAGTCTGAATAGTACTGAACTACCAAGCCAAAATGGGCATCTGTCCTATGAATTGTCAATAGTTTTCCTAAATTGGAATTATTTTCCTGAGGAAAATGAGAGACAGGGAACTTAATTTTTAGCACAATCTTTGGACTTGCACCTGTGTTCTTTTACTATTAGGTAAAATGTGAGCAACATTTACTTTGGCTATCTTTTTAGTTATGGAAAACTTTAAAGATTGAGATACATAAAATAATTTAAAAAAATGTGGAATGACATTTAGAAGAATAAGAGATCCAGAATAGACAAAGCAATATTTAGCAAAAAAGCAAAGCATTAGGCATCACAATACCAGATCTGAAACTATACACTACAGAGCTATAGTTACAAAAACAGCATGGTATTGGTATCAAAATAGACATGAAAACCAATGGAATATCATAGAAGATACAGAGAGAAAATTGAAATGGGTTGAAGGACTAGGAATTAAACCTTATAACTGTTAGAAGAGAAAAAAAGGTCAACACTCCACCATGTAGGAGCTGGCACCAACTTCCTCGACAAGACTCCCAAAGCACAAGAAATGAAACCAAGAATCAATAAGTTAGATGCTATTTAATTGAAAAGCTTCTGCATATCTAAGGAATCAATTAAGAATGTGAAGAAAGAGAATATAGAATGGGAAAAGATCATGGCCAGCTATGCCTCTGACAGAAGTCTAATATCCGGGAAATACAACATACTCAGAAAACTTAACACTAAAATTACAAATAACTCTATCAATAAATGGGAAAAAGAACTGATCAGAAACTTCTCAATAGAAGAAATGCAAGGCCAATGAATATATGAGAAAATGTTCAACATCTCTAGCAATCAAGGGAATGCAAAACAAAGCTTCATTAAGACTTCACCTCACTCCAGTCAGAATGGCAAAGATTGGAAACACAAACAACGGATCCAAGAAAATGGTGGACAACAAGCCAGCCACACCCCAGCGTTCTCCAGGACCTGAAAGGAAGAAACACAGGGAAAGCTACCTTCCTGAAAGGTGCGTGTATTGGAAAAGATTTGCTGAACACAGCACAGGTCAGTGGGAGATCAGTGACTTGGAGACTTGGGTGTGGCAAGTGGAAAAGAGGAGTTTATTCAGACCCAGCCAGTTGCCAGGGATGGCTCACCCTTCAATCAACACAGCAGAGGAGAGATGTTGATCGACTCAGTCTGATCCCTTTGGCCATACAGAGACTGACTGCACATAAAAAAGCCATATTGGGATAAAGGCAGGTCCTCTCAGCTTCTCTGCTTTGGAGGAGGGGCCAGACTCACCTTCCCTCATAGGAGGAGGTGAAACTGTAGTGTTTTTTGGACAAACAGGCAGGGAAATGGGGTGGGGAAATCTAAGGCTGATATTCCCACAATCCTGCCAGGATCCTACACTCTGCTAAGAAGGGGCAAACAGGAACTCTGCTCTGTGCTTAAACTGGGACAACTCTGCGGCATCTTTGCTCTGGAGGAGAGAACATTGTCACCTCTTCCAGCCCTAATCAGCATGGACTGCAGCCATTTTGGGCATACAGGCAAGGTGGGTGGAACTTTGTAGCAGATCCTCAGTACCATCTCCCAGATCCCTCAGGGCAAATTCAGCCAGAATGGAGAGGAGAGCCAGGAAGGAGTGTAGCCTGCAGGACAGTTAAACCAGAGATAACTGGATTGGGGTGTGAAAGAGTTGCCTGATGGCAAACCCTTCCCCTACCCCTCCCAAGTAGCAAGCCCCCAGCCTCTGACATTCTAAGATAATTGGTCAGACTTTACTGGTGACCAGCAGGACTGCTTCAAGTCCATACATCAGAGTTTGAAAATTCTTTTAAGTGTGTATGTGTATGTTTGTAGTAAGTGTTGCTGTGCACCTGTTTCTTCTTTCTACTTACTTATTTCTTACCTTTCCCTTGAACACTGCATTACTGTACGTATCAGTACTCGACACACCTCTTGAGGCCAGGGCAGCAAAGCCCACTAGTAGTCCACTTCTCTGTTACCCAGGTCTTTCTTACTCTCTGGCAATAGCCAAATCCTATTCTTTTAACAGTCACCCCTCCCTCAATATCATTCCCCCAGTCTCTCCTCTGTTTCTCCTCTTTTTTTAAATTTTATCTTTAAAATTTTGTCTGTTTTTTAATTATTGTTTTTAAGTTTTGGTAATTGGAATATTCTTATGTCTATACTTGCTTCACTCTGGCTTCATAATCACAAGACTGTCTACCTTGCTACCCCAGTTCTTTACTCACAGATGTTTGTAAGCTTATTGTCAATTTACTGCATCTGGAGATAATTGATAATCACATCTCTCCTTCCATAGGTGATAACTAGTAGTGCATCAACTGCATAAGGACCAAATTAACCAGTTTAGCACTGTTTATCATGCGCTTTAACTGAACATATTGTTTATTCATCCTTATGGAGGGCCTTAATGGCAGTCTGATGTGAATAACAAATTTGATATTGCTTAGTTGTTTTTAATCCAGCCACAGTCTCATGGTTAATAGTGTTGTAACCAAAGATTGTTACTAATGCACTGTTCTGCTCATAGGTGGTAATTAACATGGTTAACAGTTTCAGAAGGAATAAGTAACTAGGTTAACACTGTTTATTTTACCCATGGACTGCTCACATTGTCTCTTTTGCCTTATCTTTTGCGGTATTAGAAATCAAACAGACCAATAATTTAAAAATAGATTGGGGAGCCTGTTGTGAATTTCAACTTTCCAAATTGCACCAAGTCCAAGTTACCAAAGAGACAAAACCCCCACAACTCATCAACATCTCCAAAGTAAAATAACCAAAAAGGGCTCACAGGCCCCATTCTCTGGCCCCAAAAATGAAGAAAAATGGAAGCAATTCTCTTCCTCAAATGCACAACTACCCAGTCAAGGAGTCCATGGATGGAGTCCTGGATGAAAACCAAGAAAAATCTATCAACAATTTGATTATTAAAACAATCAGAGAATTAAGAGAAGACTTAAGGAAGGAAAATAAGAGCAATTTCAGGACCTGAGAGACCATTTTGATAAAGAGCTAGACACATTCTGAAAAGACACGTAGCAGAGCTCTTGGTATTGAAAAACATGGTCAACCAAATTAAAAGCTCAATGGAATTTTTCTTTTAATCAGAGAAGGACAGAGAGAGAGAGAGAGAGAGAGAGAGAGAGAGAATCAATTTCTATTGAGTTTTCACATGGCTTACTTTGCTCCAACACTTAGTTGTGTACATGGGTGCTAGGGTTTGAACCCATGTACTTGTGCATACCGGGCAAGCACTGTAACCGCTGAGCCACAGCTCCAGCCCTTCAATGGAAGATATTAATATCTGAGTAAACTCAGTAGAAAACAGAACTTTGTCTCTCAAAGAATGAACATCAGATGAGGACAGGCTGAGCCGTCTTGAATGCAAGGAGGATAGACAAGAAAAGAAACTCACTGAGCATGATCAGAACTTCCAAGAAGAATGGAACAAGATCAGAAGAAATAACCTGAGAGTAAATGGGATAGGGGAGAACACAGAACAACAAATGAATGGCACATACATGCCATGGAATTCTACTCAGCCATTAAAAACAAGTGAAATCATGGCCTTGGCTGATAAATGGATATAGATGGAGAATGTCATGGAGAGTGAAATTAGCCAAACCCAGAAACTCAAGGGCTGAATGTTTTCTCTTACATGTGGAAGCTAGAGTACAATATAGAAAAGAGTGAGAGAACAATAAGTTTAGACAACAAACTCATCAAACATGGATTACCAATCAAACTGGGGGCAACCTTGCAGACTAGGGTTTCAGGTGGAGGACGGAGACAGGGATGAAGTGAAGGGAGGGAGAGAAGGTATGGAGGGTATAAGGGGGATATATGATGTGTGCATGTGTGAAAGTGTAACAACAAACCCCTTCAATATGTCAAACTATAATGAAAAATAAAATCTTGTTTTGAAAAAATGGGGAATGATGTGACATGGTTTTATTTCATTTTCAAAATGTATTTTAGATATTAAACTGCTAATTTATTATCGTAATACAATTTTCAAGCAGTTATTCATCAAGTATTAAGCACACATTATGTTCCAGACTTGCCTGGGTGCTGCGGACACAAGTGGTGGACCAGAAACTCACTTCCTGTTTTCATGGAGTTTATATTCTTCATGGGGGAAGAAATAAACACTTAACGGTCAGCATCAGATAACTAAGATTTTTGCTATGGAGAGAAATAAAATAGAATGATGAAAAAGAGTGGTGTGGTCATCTAAAATGAAAAGGAAACCTGTTGGAGACTAAGGCCAACACGATGCCTGGTCGGATGTCAGAGAAAATAATTAGTGGTGAACAACTCTGTAAGAGGCTCAGCTGGCTTGTATCTTCCCTAGTAATTAGCAAATTGCCTGACCGCATGACTAAGCCATTAGGCTGCTCATTTGTTACAATTGGTTGAATGTGTTTGCACTGTATCCCTATTGGTTGTTGTAACAGATAAATACTGGGCATAGAGGGAAAAAGTAGTAGCTACTAGTCAGAGAAGCAGCAGCGGCAGAAGAAGCTGAGATAGAGAAGCAGGAGCAGCAGAGGCAGAAGAAGAAAACCTAACATGCAGGCAGTAAGAGAGGAAGAAAAGCCTCAGCAGTAGGAATAGGGACTCCAAAAAGAGAAAATGTAAATAGACTTGACTCTAAATGTAAAAGCCTTGCCTCTAGTGAAGAGGAAGGAGATGTATGTAAAGGCCTTGCCTCTAAAAGAGAGAAGGCGAAGAAGGAAGCGCTTAGAGGCCTCTAGTGAGAGAGAGGGAAAAATAAAGTGCTTGGAGAACTCAGGACCAGTGGGTCTGCTTCATTCCCAGTCAACCGACGATTGAGAGCCGTCCAGTTCCTGCTGGCTGGGACCGGAAAAATGGTGGCCCATACAGGGACTTCTCTTCGCTCTCTTCGGAAAGGTTGGTAAACTGAGTAACCCTCGTGAAAAAGCTCTGGCCAGAGTGAAAAAAGGGCGAAGTAGTTATCATGGGTTCTCGTGCTTCTAAAGCATAAAAAACTTTGCTCAAGTCTCTAATGGCACGGGGGTCAAAGACTCCACTGTGAAAAGTTTTATAGGTGTAATTAATGAGGTGAGTCCTGGTTTTTACAGGAGGGACTTCTAAATATTCCGTAATGGGAGCTAGTTAAATGAAATTTAGGAAGGGCTGGTAATACTAGAGATTTGGTAAAAGGGACGTTCCCTATGTTTTTTTTTTGCCAGTTTCCTTTATTTATTTATTTATTTATTTATTAAGAGTATATAGAGATACAAATGAGAGGGAAACATTATCAGTCCATCAATAACCAAAGTATATATACAAAGTTATCCAGGGGTAATGCCCAAACATGGATGACCACCTTGGGTTTCACCTGTTGCAGTTTACTCCTAGGAGAACTCTTGCATAAAATGGGTATCTCATGGAGGAATAACCTCTGCTTCTGAGATGGTTCCCCTATATTCCCACTCTCCAGTATCCTAGGAGATCTTCAAATACCCTCCCCCACCACTCCCCCTCCCTACGCCTCCCAGTATCCTAGGGTGCCACCCCCTATTATGCTGACAATCATACAGTTTGAGGATATCATTAGTTTAGCCGTTTAACCTACTGCTTCCCCATGTATTCTAGCTTACACAGATGAAAGAAACCATTCGGCCCTTGAGTCTCTGAGATTGGGATACTTCACTTAGCATAATTCTTTCCATCTCCATCCATTTGATATCAAAAACCATAATATCGTCTTCTCTAATGGCCGAGTAGTATTCCATTGTATATATGTACCAAAGTTTTTGTATCCACTTGTTGAGTGAGGGGCATCTGGGTTGGTTCCATAGTCTAGCTATGGTAAATTGAGCTGCTATAAACATTGAGGAAGCCACATCACTATAATACGCTGATTCTAACTCTTTTGGGGAAATCCCCAGGAGTGGGATAGCTGGGTCGGAAGGTGGTTCCATCCTTAATTTTTTGAGGATTCTCCACAGTGCTTTCCATAGTGGCTGAACCAGTTTGCAGTCCCACCAGCAGTGTAACAGTGTTCCTCTTTTCCCACAGCCCCTCCAGCATCTGTCATTGTTTGTATTCTTCATTTTTGCCACTCTAACAGGTGTGAGGTGGTATCTCATTGAAGTTTTGATTTGCATTTCCCTTGTAGCTAATGATGTGGTGCATTTTCTCATATATTTATGGGCTTTCTGGACTTCCACTGGAGAGAAGTTCCTTTTGAGATCTTTAGCCCATTTATTGATTGGATTATTTGTGGGTTTGGACTTTAGTTTCTTTAGTTCCCTGTATATTCTGGATATTAGCCCTCTGTCAGAGGTGTGGCAGGCAAAAGTTTTCTTCCATTCTGTAGGTGCTCTCTTGATGCTCTTGACTAGATCTTTAGCTGTGCAAAAGCTTTTTAGTTTAATTGCATCCCATTCATTTATTCTTGATTTTACTGCATGAGCCATGGGAGTTTTGTTAAGGAAGTAGCTGCAGACTTCTATATGGTGTAGTGATGACCCTACTTCTTTTTCTGGTAAGTTTGAAGTTGTTGGTTTAATATCCAGGTCTTTGATCCATTTTGATTTAATTTTTGTGCAGGGTGAAAGATAAGGATCCAGCTTCAGTTGTCTACATGTGGCTGTCCAGTTTGTCCAGCACCATTTGTTGAGCAGACTATCTTTCTTCCAGACTATTCTTTTGCCCCCTTTATCAAATATCAAATAGTTAAGGATATGGGCATTTGTCTCTGGGTCTTCTATTCTGTTCCACTGATCTTTGGTTCTGTTTTAAAACCAATACCAAGCTGTTTTTACAACTACAGCTCTGTAGTATAATTTCAAATCAGGGATTGAGATACCCCCTATTTCTTCCTTTCTATAGAGTAATGTTTTGGCTAGTCTGGGTCTCTTGTTATCCATATGAACTTGAGAATTGCTTTTTCTATATCTGTGAAGAATGCCATAGGTATCTTGATGGGGATTGCTTTGAATCTGTATAGGGCTTTGGGTAGAATGGGCATCTTTATTATATTGATTCTGCCTAACCATGAGCATGGAATGTTTTTCCATCTACAGAAGTCTTTAATTTCTTTTTTTAGTGTTTGATAATTTTCTTTGTAGAGGTCCTTAACTTCCTTTGTAAGGTTAATGCCTAAGTATTTCATTTTTTTTGGAAGTGATGGTGAATGGGAGAGATTTCCTGATTTCTTCTTCTGCAGATTTGTTACTGGAGTAAAGAAATGCTAAGATTTGCTGGAGTTGATCTTGTAGCCAGCTACTTTGCTAAAATCACCTATGAGCTCTAGGAGTTTTCTGGCCAATGTTATTGGGTCTTCTAGGTATAGAATCATGTTGTCAGTGAATAGAGATAACTTAACTTCCTCTTTTCCTATAACAATACCTTTGATTTCCTTGTCTTGCCTGATATCTCTGGCAAGGGTTTCAAGGACTATATTGAACAAGAGTGGGGATAGCGGACGGCCTTATCTAGTACCTGAATTCAGTGGAAATGCTTTCAGTTTTTTTCCATTGAGGATAATGTTGGCTATGGGTCTGTCATAAATGGATCTGACATAGTTAAAGTATCTTCCCTTGATCCCTATCTTTTCCAAAGTTTTGAGCATAAAGTGGTGTTGAATTTTATCGAATTCCTTCTCTGCATCAATTGAGATGATGATATGATTTTTTATTTTAATTCTGTTTATGTGGTGAATTACATTTATTAATTTGCGTATATTGAACCAGCCTTGTTTTCCTGGAATGAAGCCCACTTGATCATAATGTATTTTCTTTTTAATGTGTTTTTCATCCTAGTAGCTAAAATTTTATTAAGGATTTTTGCATCAATGTTCATCAGGGAAATTGGTCTGTAGTTTTCTTTCCTTGATGTGTCTTTGTTGGGCTTTGGGATCAGTGTAATGTTTGCTTCATAGAAAGTGTTTGGGAGTGATCCCTCTCTATCAATTTCCTGGAAGAGCTTGTAGAGGATCGGTGTTAGTTCTTCTGTGAAGGCTTGGTAGAATTCTGCCGTATATCCATCCAGACCTGGGCTTTTCTTTTTTGGGAGAGCTTTGATTGCTGCTTCAATTTCGCTTTCTGTTATAGGTTGGTTGAGGTTTTCAATGTCCTCCTGTGTCAAAGAGGGGATTTCGTGTGTGTCCAAAAACCTGTCCATGTCCTGCAGGTTATCGAATTGGCAGAGTATAAGTTTTCGAAGTATGTTCTGATAATCTTCTGTATCTTGGATGAGTCTGTGGTGATATCCCCAGTTTCGTCTCTGATTTTGTTGATTTGCTTCCTTTCGTTCTTCCTTTTGGTGAGGTTGGCAAGAGGTCTGTCGATTTTATTAACACTTTCAAAGAACCAACTCTTGGATTTGTTGATAGATTGTATAGTTTTTTTGTTCTCAGTTTCATTGATTTCAGCTCTGATTTTGGTAATTTTCTGTCTTCTGTTAGGTTTAGGGTTGGACTGTTCCTCCTTCTGAAGTTGTTTGAGTTGAAGCATAAGGCTATTAATGTACTCTCTTTCTAGATTTTTGATGTATGTACACAGTGCTATAAATTTACTTCTTAAGAAAGCCTTCATACTCTCCCAGAGGTTCGGTATGTTGTTTCCTCATTCTCATTCAATTCCAAAAACTTGTTAATCTCTGTTCTCATTTCCTCTTTTACCCATCCTTCATTTAAGAGGTAATTATTCAATTTCCAAGTATTTGAATAGTTTCTGTTGTTTCTCTTGTTGTTGATTGCTAAGATCATAGCGTTATGATCTGACAGAATACATGGGATTATATCCACTTTTTTGTATTTGCTAAGATTATCCCGGTGAACTAGGATGTGATCTATTTTAGAGAAGGATCCATGGGCTGAGGAGAAGAAGGTAAATTCAGCTGTCTTAGGATGGAATATTCTGTATATGTCTG
>PVKS010042135.1:0-15588 GCA_004027875.1 Aplodontia rufa
AGTTGAAAGAAATCACCAATGCCTAAAAGAGCAACTTTTAAAACAAAAAGGGGGAATCCTCAGCCCCCATTTGCAATTGCAAATGGCCCTTTTGACTATAAATTTTTTAAATTTTACCAGAAAATCTGACGAACTGAAGTTCCAGAAACATTGGGGTTGCCTTGGACCTCCCAAATCATCTATTCTCATAAGATGGAGAGATCCCCTGACTCATCAATGGAGGGGGCCAGACCCTCTCCTCACTATGGGGAGAAGATTCGCCTGTGTATTCCCAACAGAGGAACCATCTTCCATATGGGTACCTGCCAGAAACACCAAATTCACCCCTCTGTCGTCCAAACAGGACCATGCCCAAGACCAAGCTGTCCAACAAGGAGAGAAAGAGGCTCTGGTGGTCCTGGATGACTTTCTACAAATGGAAGAAAATATATCCACCCAACCATCTCCAAGGGCCATCAACCCTTGAGAAGTCTTTTTCTGCTTTAACTCTTACAGATGTTCCCGATTCGCCTCCTGCTCGGAAGTGTGACCCTGTTGGTGGCGCTGAGAAGTCAGCAGGCTTCATCAACCTCAACGAGTAAAAGGTTGATGAAAATTGCTCATTCTCGACGACACCAGAACTACTCCGGTGGGGCGACCCCATGGAGTTTCAGCCCACTGGGCTGTCCTTTCCTCTCCTTACACCCCATGTTTGTTAATCTTCTGGTTGTGCCAGCAGACTGGACTCACTCCTTGCATCTCTCTCTCTCTCCACTGTTTTTTAGAAAAACTCCCCTTGGTTCGAACAATGGTTTAATTGGTCGCCGTGGCTCACCACCTTAATATCTACATTGCTAGGACCAATCCTAATAATGCTGTGCCTATTTGAGCCGGGTGTCATCAATAGATTGGTGACCTTCGTGTGCTCCAGGGCAGAGGAGGTCCAACTCATGACCCTCCGCCTTCATTACAATCAATTGCACCCTTATGATGACCTCTGGTGGTGAAACCTTCTTATGAAGTTGCCTAGCCTGTACCTAACCTAAGGTGGGCCTGGCCTGTCTCTAACCCAAGGTGGCCAAATAAAACAAAAAGGGGGAAATATAGGGTGCAACAAGGATGGCGCTGAGGAGCCCAGGGGAGGGTGGGCCAACCTTGTGAGCGCGCAAAGGCCTAAGCCAATCAAAGAACACCACTAGATTGACTGGCCTTTTGGTCCCATAAAAAACAAAAACAAGTTGACCTTTACTATTATTATAGGCTTCATGCACTTCCTTGTTTCGCTGGGTTTCTATATAAGCTTGAGTGTGACTGCTTGACCTGACTCCCTGTGGTGTCTGATTGTCTTCCGGGGAAGGCTGGGGAATGGCACCTCAGTGCGCTCACCTTTCCCACAGCAGACAACAGACGGGGTCCCTTGTTCCCTGCCAGGGAGCGGCTGAGTACATCAACCCAACAGGGTGATTCGTCAAAGAAAATTCAGAAAGAATATTACCATGAAAAGATTAAAAAATAATACATATCCATGACTCCTAGTGCTGAGAGGAAAAATGGAACTAGCAAAGGAGAAAGAAAAATAGAAGCTAAAGAAATATGAGATAATCATTGAGCATATTCAAAAATATTAAAAAAAGTTAATTCCTATTTCAAAGTAAAGAAGGATAAAGATTGAGTCTTTGGAAATGTAATTTATGATCTAAAAGCTATTTTAGTGATGTGGTAGAATGGCATTAGATGACCATGTTAGTAAACTTTCCATCTCTATTACAAAATAACTGAGATAATCAGGATGAAACATTTATTTTGGCTCACAGTTTTATAGATTTCAGTTCATGGGCACTTGATCCTGTTGGCTTTGGTCCCTTTGGGAGGGAATACATCATGGTCAGGAGCGTGTAGCAGAGGAAGTGCTCAACTAATGGCGACTAGGAAGGGAAAAAGGGAGACAGAGAAAAGGGGATGAGAGACCCTATATCTTCCTCAAGGGTATTCCCCAGTGATCTACTACCTCCAACTAGACCCACCTCCTAAAGTTTCTGCCACCTCCCTCCCAAAAGCACCACAGGCTGGTGACCAAACTTTTAGCATGTTGCCTTTTAGAGGACATTTAAAATCCAAAACATAACACTGGCAAATATAAGTGAGTGACTGATAAGTGAGGGGGGGAAAAAAAGTAATGTTATTTGGTTTTGTCCAAGAAATAAATCAGAAAAGCAGGCAATACATGGAAGAAATAACAGTCCAGAAAAAAAAAACTTTTGTCTGTGTGTTTGTTTTTAAGGTAGAAAATTATTAAAATATTCATAGCAGAAGAAATGAATTTAGAAGAAAAAATGAGTAAGGAAATCAGAAGGTGACAGTATACAACGATACACTGAAGACAATGGGTGAAACTATTCTTAATTTTGGCAAAGGAATGTTTGTCAATGAGATTGGAAAGAAGGAGAAAATGAAAATACAGGGAATGTTTAAGGTACTGAAGAATGTATAGCTATAAAAATTTTAAAGTTAAAACTTTTTCATATGCAATATGAAAGTTATATTTCCTTTGATAATCTTGAAATTATTAATTGTTCAATACACAAATATTTTAAACAATTTAGAAGATAGTATGACATGTCAAATTTTCATAAAATATTAAATACAGACAAATTCAACTTTAAGGATGCAGTCATAGGTTAGATTTCTGAAAAGCAGCACTCCTCACAGTCAACATAAACATATGAAATGAAGACTATAAGGTACACAGTTCCCACTGGTTAATTTAAATTGGTATTCAATTGTATCCTAAATGCCAGACACAATACTATAGTAAGTGTAATTGTGCACATTAATATTTGCGTGTGTGAACAGGACTTATTGAAGAAAATAAGACTGGAAATAGTTAACTATAAAGCTAATCATTTATTAGCCTTTTAATATCAAATTTGGATTTGACTTTCTTATGCAAACAAATAATCCACCAAAGTTTGTGGTGGAAATATATGTATTCCTTAAATCATTGTATGGGTAAGAAAGGATCATTCCATGCCAACTATTGCCATTCCAATATTCCCCAATGGATTGATTAGACTATAATGAGACCCAGAATAACAGCTTAAACAAGAGAATTTTCTTATATAACTAGCTAGTGACATGTAATCATGAAATTTTATACTTGCATGCTTGATTTAGTCATCAAGGGACCCAGCACCTTTTCTTGTTACCCTGCCATATCTAGGGTATTATTCTCATATAATAATCAATTTACACCAAGACCATTTTCCAATCAGAGGTCCAATGGAAGAGGAGAAAAACTGACATATCTTTGGGAACCGAAGCTGAACGTATACCTATTACATACCATTCAGCCCCAGGGCTATAAAGCATACTGTTTACTAATCCCAAACAGAGAACTTGGAGGATCAATGGTGAAATTTTGGACATTTTATTATTTATTCACTCCTTGGTGGTAGCTGCCAGGATATATTGGAGAGTCACACCATGCCTACATGCAGGGGGAATATATAGAATAGGTTGCATGCCTGCTATGCAGGTAGCTTTCTTCAGGTTTTTATGAGCATATTACTATTCCTTTTCTTTGCAACCAAAGTTGCTGTTTTCAGATCCTCTACTAAAGATAGGGGATAAGGAAAGTACCCAGCTCCCCCTCTCCCTTTCCCGCTTTACCACATTTTTAGAGACCTTCTTATCTCATTGCAAGCTTTCTTAGGTACTGATTAGTGTTTAACCCAACAATTAGAGTCACATTTTATTTACCAGACCTTAGTCACATAGCCACACTTAGTTGCATGGGATAATGGGAAATATAGCTTTTATTGTAGACAGTGAGTACGGTACACTTGAGCCGTTATATTTGTTGGTTCCACATTTGTGGATTCAATAAAAAACAAAACAAAATATTAAAAAAAATCTGTATTGAACATATACAGGCTTTTTATCTTTGTGATTATTCTCTTAGAATACAGTGTTATAATAATTTACATTGCATTCACATTGTGTTAGGTATAAGTAACCTAGAAATGATTTAAAGTATACAGGAGGATGTGTATAGGTTAAATGCAAATGCTATGCCATTTATACAATGCACTTGAGCATTTACAGATTTTGTTATCCATATGGATTCTGGAACCAATCCTCCACAGATACCAAGGAACATCGGCATGCACTCAATTAAAAAGAAGGGACTTGGGGCTGGAGCAATGATTCAGTTGTTAGGCACTTGCCCAGCATGCGCAAGTACACGAGTTTGAACCCCAGCACCACGTACCCAGCAAAGTCTAGGAGCAACGAAGGCCACATGAAAAACTAAATAAAAATTGTTTCTCTCTCTCTCTCACTCTCACTGTCCCTCTCTCTTAAAAAAATATAAAAATAAAAATAAAAAGCAGGGACTCTATCCTTTAAGAGATACGTCGAGACAAATGTTTCACTTAGAATGCTTCTCCTCAAATAAATCAAACATATAAAGCAAACAGATAATTTCAACCACTCTTCAATTCCTATAATAACTGAACCTTGGGGAACAGAAAAGAATGCCAAGAATAACTTTTACCTCTTTCAAGCCTGTGAAAAATGAACAAATAGAAAATGGCAAAATGAAATGCTAGATATTATTTTAAGGAGCTATTTTTCCTGAAGTGTAAACTCTTCTTAAGCACATCTAATATGGTCAAGTGAAGTTTTCATTCACACTACTCACAACAAATTAAGCATATATCACATAACCCACAGTTTGCTAAGCATTGTGAAACATTCCAAAGAAAACATATGATCTCTTTTCTTAAGGAACTTACAGAAAATGGAAGACAAATTTAATACTCACAAGACTATTAAAGAACAAGTAGTGAGTTATGTGATACTTTTTATGACTACAAAAGGAGTCCAAATTAAAGATAGGCCACTAGTAGGCTGCAGGATTTTAAAAGCCTTTTTAGAAAAAGTAAAAGTTGAATTGGATCTACAAGAATAGGAGGAATTCGTTTATAAAACATTTCATATGTAAAATCATGAAAGAGTATTTATAGAATTGATTCTAGATAATAAAGTCATGTTGAATTTTAAAATTCCAAGTTGTTAATGCAGGTTACTTAATGGCAAAAGATGGCTAAATCAATATAGTCTATAAACATTTCATTTCTCTATTTTTTCTTTGTTTAATCCACAATACTATCAGAATGCCTGACACATAGTAGACTCTGAGTATTTATTAAATAACTTCCTTTTGCACTCAACAGTGACCAAGGACTTGACTTTTTAAAAAAATAAGATATGCTTTTTAAAAATTGACATATATCAAAGTGTAGAAATCATAAATAAACAGTGCTGTACACTACCTCATATAGCCACCACTCACATCAGGAATTAGAACATTCCCAACACTCCATAATCTCCCTCATGGCCCTTCCTTGTCCACACCCAAATCCGCATCCCTGCCCCAGCCACCTCAAAATAGGCAGTATTCTGACTTCCATAAACATGGATCAGCATTCCTTGTTTTAAAGTTTATGCAAAGGAAATCAGACAGAATACCATTCAACACTTTTTTCCTGTTATTGTCATCCTGACTTTAATTTGTGAAACTAGTTGACATTTGAAAGAAGGATTGTCCACCCCACCCCCCATTTTACAAGCTTTTTCTTAAGGAAGAAGCCAGTAAAATTGTGGGAAAGATTTTTTTTATTACATAATAACATACATTAGAAATATCACTGATCTTTAAAGACAGGTGGGGTTGAGCTTAAGGATAACACAGCACACCTTTCACCCTGCATCTTCATTAGTGCAGCTGTGTACTTCCAAAGTGAAAATCAACTTCCCTCAAACCCACCTGAAAATACCCGAAAACACCCCGTGAGAAGTTTAGGCCAATTACAACTTTAGAAACAGTCCCCCTCCTCATTTCTGACACCAGCTGCAGGTTTCAGGATTCCTAACCTCCTCAGGGTCAATAATTTGCTAGAAACACAAAACTCACTGAAAGCTGTCACACTCACGGTGACAGTTTACTGAAGGGAATTGATACATGCATAAGAACAGCCAAAGGAAGAGACTCTAGAGTACAGTCCAGGAGGGTTTAAAATGTGAAGTTTCAGTTGTGTTCTAGCCACGGAGTCAAGGTATCACTGGTCTGACATGTATATCTGACAATATGCACAGAGTACTGCCAATCAGGGAAGTTCACATGAACTTGGTGACCAGAGTTTGAAGACAGAGTCAACACATGACTGATTGTTCAACAGCCTACTTCTATTAATTTCAGAATCATCAATGCCACATGACCCAAAGTCCCTATATTGTTAATCTTTGGGGTCTTCTCCTAATCTAAGATTATATGGGTGTGGCTACCTCACTGCAAATATTAGACTACTCACTTTGACCCAAGAGCCCCCTGAGAGATGTAAGGCTAAGGGATGAAGGCCAGGACTTCTTTTTGGACAAACCCAAATTCTTTGCCACACACACACATCCTCTAAATCTTCACTTCTCTGTCTGGAGGATTTACTCCTTCCAACCTATGCAATTAAAGTGTTTCTTCAAAGATATCTTTCTCAGTGATTCATTTCATGAGTTTATATTTTTAAAAATGCTGAATGATTAAGAAACATCTTAACATATTTGACAAGAAAATTAAGATCAAGAAGTACTACCATTTTTTCACTTATTGTCTAATATATTTTTAAAAATATGAGAAATCTACCACAATTGCTGACCAGAGGTATTCCTTTTAAAGAACAGTTTAAATGAAATAATTACAATAGTTACAAAGTAAAATTAAGAATTTCCCAGTAGGGCTTGGAGTAGTGGCTCAATGGTTGGAGTGATTGCCTAGAATTTGTGAGGACCCAGGTTCAAACCCTAGCACTACATACACAGCTAAGTGTAGGAGAAACAAGAGCCAGATGAAACACTAACTAAAATTGATTCTCTTTTTCTCTCTCCTTCACTCTCTTCTTTAAAAAAAAAGTTAAAAAGAAGTTTCCCAGTAGACCTTAATGACAGAACTGACAGCAAATGCAAAACAAATAACGTTTAAGTGACTTTGAGGGTCGGGGTTTGGGCAAATGAACAAACTTCCCGAAAAAGAGTGAAACTCTAAAACCTCTAGAAGTAACAGTGAACTTCTCAAAAATTGAAAATTCTTTCTTTACATAAACCTGTTGAGGTGTTATCACTGTGGTACTAATATCATCATAAATATACGAAATCAAAAGATTTTAAAGCTAAATAATTGGATGTACTGACATGCACTAGCAATCCCAGCTACTCTAGAGGCAGGGCCAGGATGATCACTTGAGTCCAGGGAGTTAAGAGACCACCCTGGGCAACATAGCAAGACTTTATTTTAAAACAAAGCAACAAAAATATTTAAAGATCAAGGTGTTGCTGTTTATTATCCATGTCAAATTTCTGTAGAAAATAATTTTTCACTCGCCTTTTTGAAAGGTTCAGTACGCCTCCAAGTCTAGATACGAGCTGCAATTTTTTGCTCTTGTTGGGTTCTGAACTTTGCTTTATCAGCTGCTCTGGATCTTGTTGCTGTTTGCATAAGCTCCTTCAGGAAGGGCTGATAGATTCTACATTGTTAAGATTGAAAAACAGGGTGTCGACATGGGCTTCAGATGTTTCACATTGGTATCACCTGCCAATTATTCTAGATCCTTCAAGGGGTGCACGTAGAGGCCTACTGATCAAACGTGTGTCTCCAAAATCCAGGTGTGGCAATGAACGAGCTAATGTAGAGAGGCCTCGAGAGGGCGGGGTGAAGGCCTTTAAAAAAGAGGCTCCAGCAAGCAGCGGGAAGCTCTTGCGCTCCTTCGGAAGAAGAGCTTTTGCACTTTCTGCTGGCTGTGCTGTCTCTGCTCCTTTGGAAGATGAGCTCTTGTCAGCAGCCGAACGTGCCTATGCTTTGCTCCTGAACTTCCCAGCCTTCAGAACTGTGAGAAATTGCTGTCTATGTTTGTTCTGTAATAGAGTCTTGTAGTGTTGCCTTGACTTGTTGAGATTACTAAATGTTAGGCATTTTGTCGTAGTAGTACAAATGAGCGTTGCCTTGAAAGAGAGATGTAAAGTATGGATGTATAAAAAGGAGAAGTAAAGTTTGGACAAAGAAAGACCGTTTCGGGTCTCCGGCCTGTGGTTTTTCTCATCCCCAGCCCGTCCCTCAGGTTGAGAACCCGGCTGGACTGGGACATGGTCTAGTTAAGATAAAGTGGAGATAAGAACTTAAACTGATGGAACAGTGCCACCTTAGAAACTCAAGTAGGACCAGGGCAGCTGATGTCAAACAAATCTCAAGTTGAGCAGGCAATTATAATGGAGTCACCGATGAGAAAGGGCAACATTCAAGTCAGGCACATCATTTTGATCCTATAAACTTAAGTGGCGCTGACTAAAAGCTATCTTTAGCTTACACTGTTGGTTGATTTGAATGTGCATTCATCCGTTCATTCAGTTGCTGTATATAGAGCACCTCCTGTGAGTCAGCGAAGTAGCATAACAGGAACACAGCTTTGGCTTTTAGATGAGACAACTGACCCACTGCACAGCAACCTGCTATTTGCCAGGTATTGTGCTCAATGCTTCTTCCTGGAACTCTATGAGAGCTTAGGAGTTACTACCTAGATTTCACAGATAAGGAAACTGAGTCTTAGGGAGGTTTGCCATCAGTTGGGAGAGAACACCTGAGAGCCAGTTGGTCCAATTTCTAAAGTGAAACTTTCTTGTCAAAAGACTGTTGCCAGTTGTGGAACTAATTTCTCAGTACCACAAACAAACAAAAAAACAAACAACTGCTCTTCTCTTTCACTTTCAGTTTCTGTGCTGGATACAAGAGCCCCATCTTTTGGTCAGATATGGAAATTCATAAAGACTTCAGAACCTCTTAATGTTTTCTCCATGATTTTTAAGAACAAGAGAAGGGGCTCAGTTTGGTAACAACTCTTTCATTCAGTATTTTTTTTTTGTTCTTGTGCAGAAGATAGAAAATTAGCATTAGATAATTAATTTTATTGTGTTAGTACTTAAAATATATTATCAGGTTTACATTAAAATAAGTTCTCCCTTAACAGTGTGATGATTTCATCAACATATCATCTTAAAACTTCAAAAAATCTCAATCTTGAAACAATTAATGTAGAGGAAAAATTTCCACTTGCCTGAAAATAAAATCTCAGATTTACAAATTCTGAAAAACCTAGTAATAATAAACTGTAGAGAATCTTTACAAATAAAAGTTGACATAAATTCTCTTTGAGAAAATTTCTCCTTTCAAGCCTTCACAAAGAAAAATTACAAATATATATAAGCAAAACAAGACCAGGCAACAATTTTTATTATGAGTGTAGGCACTAATTATAGTGTTTCCTTTTATGAAAGCAGCAGTAAAACACCCCGTATAGTTTAAAACTATAGAAGTATTCTATTCTAGCAATAGAAAGCTTGTGGGTTGAGATTGCCTTCCCTCGGATATGAATGTGGGTTACTAATGTCCTCAACTGACATCATTCCCAGGATTCTGTCCTTTTCTGTTTAGCAACCTTCTCACCTAGCAGAACCAACTCAACTTCACAGGGCTTACAAAATCAAGGGACACCATTTTAAAGAGCAACATTTACTAAAAATTTAAACATATTTATTGAACAAGCACAGCTTTTGACATATCCAAAATTAAACCTGATTTTTTTTTTCCTCACAGTTTCTTTAAATTGTATTTGGTGAGGGTAGTGGTAGTGTTGAACAGAAAAATTCTCGTGGATGAAAGCTCTGCTGGGATCTTTGAATTTGTTGTTGCTGTTAACATTTAAGTGAGATAACATTTCAAAGTCATTTTAGGTCACAAATGCTATTGCAATGAAATTATTCACTACTGTAATAAAGTTCAGAATTGGATTTAGTATTACTACTTCTCCCTCCTCCTGCCTTAAGCCTATCTGAGGTCAAAAGTCTGAGCTGAAGAAGTGGAATGTGCCTTCTCCCTTTTCCCACATTACAACATGGTCCCACCCTACTTATGTCTGACGTTTCTAAGGTCACATTTATCCTTAGTAGGTGGGGGGAATTGAGAGGAGGTTAGGAGACGTAGATAGTATCTTACTTGGCTGTGAGGTCCCATGATTTCTCTCACTGAGCCTAAAGGCAGGGGAGTCTGGCAGGTCCTGGTAAATGATTAACGCACTCTTTGTCTTGGAGGACAATTTATAGGTTCCCAACAAGGTCTGCCAGCTTCTGCAATTCCCTGAGCGATTCATCTTCTCTTTCTTAGTTCCCGAGTGGTTGTTCTGCACTTCACTTTGTTTTCTAGAAAAAATCCTTACTCCTTCAGATGGTTTTATTGGACAGAACTCAGAAATGATGGTGTTTAATTTTATGTTTCCTAGACATGGTTAAGGGATGACCAAAGAAATTATTTCTGGATTTGTCTGTGAGCAGGTTTCCATAAGAGATTAGCATCTGGATCAATAAATTGAGTAAGGATGATCCATCCTCACCAAAGTGGGTGGGCACATCTAGTTTGGTGACAGTCTGGATAGAACAAAAATGTGTGTGAGGAGCAACTTTCTCTCTCTCTCTTTATCTCTCTCTCTCTCTCTCTCTATATATATATATATATATATATATATTCTCCCTTGCTCCCTTGTTGTGTATTTAATTATTTTTGTACGAGGGCTTGAACCCAGGGGCACTTAACCACTGAGCCCTATCCCCAGTCCTTCTTGTTTTTTATTTTGAGACAGGATCCCACTACTTTGTGAAGTGATGAGACTGGCTTTGAACTTGTGATCCTCCTGCCTCAGCCTCATGAGTCTCTGAATCATAGGCATGTGCCACCACACCAAACTGCTCTTTTTGAGCTGAAACATTCATGCTATCATGCCACTGGACATCTGTGATCCTTGGGACTTCAGACTCCAGGACTCCCATGGCTCCACAGTTCCTGTCCCTTCCCAGATTTCAGATTTTGACTGCCTGTCAACATTATTCATTTTCCTGTACCTTAGGTCTTTGGGCTCGTACTGAATTACCCCACCATTTTTTTTTTTTTTTTGTTTACAGATGGTATGTTGTGGGACTTCCCATCCTTCAGAGTCATGTGAGCCAATTCCAATTAAAAATTCTTCCTTATATATCTCTGTATAACATAAAAGGTTGTTTCTTTAGAGATATGGAGAATCTTTGGAGATACAGAACCCAGGATAACCCATCCCAGCTCTCTTTGCCCTGGCTTTTACCCTATGCTCTGATAAACTTTAGACATAAAGTCCAGTCTGAAGGCAATAGTGTTCTTCTGTCTCTTCCATCAAGCAATCCATTATCCTCTTGGCCTCTAGATTTCCTGAGGTGGAATCAAACACCAATGTACAGTTCATTTAAGTTTCTTTTTCTGACATCAGGGCAACACTAATTCTTTAGGTTTTCAAACTGCCCGAAACATCATTTCAGTATATCTCCTATGGTCTCCTTGCAATACCCTTTACCTGACTTGAGGCTAGAAAATGGTACTCGCCTGCATCCAGAAGGAGTAGAAGCCACAACACAGTCACAGCTCTCCAGAGAGGCTCCTGTTTTTACATCCTTAATCTGGCTAAAGGCTCAAACAATCTTGCAAAATTTCTAAGACCCATTTCTTTTGTAAATCTGCATATGGAGAGAAGACTGTATTTTGTAACTACTTTGGTCTTCTGTCACCTATTGGTGTCTCAATAGATATGAAGACAAAAGAATCCCATTCTAAGATCCTATTGGAAACAGGCCCAAAGAAGTAGACACATCATGGAATCTAGGTGTGAGCAATATTAGAACACATCAGATTAGGGTCTAAACACTTCTGTTTGTGTCATTTCCTCTATCTATATTACTGTATCTTTGTTCAAAACTTCATAAACTCTCACCAATACTATTGTCACTTGTCTCTGAACAGGATTTTACCTAAGTTAAATCTGTTTTTCAAAATACCTACAGATGAACAGATCTATGGTTTAGTTAGCTTTTCATTGCTGTGACCAAGAGCCCTGACAAAAACAATTTTAGAGGGGGAAGACTTTATTTGGTACCCACAATTTCAGAAATCTCAGTCCACTCTATAGCTCTATACCCAACTCTATAGCTCTATACCCAAGTGAGGCAGGTCATCATTGTAGAAGGGTGTAGAAAAGGAGAGCAGCTCAGGACATGGCAATCCGAAAGCAGAGAGCTCCACTCACCAGGGACAAAATATAAACTTCCCCAGTTATCAACCCACTCTAGCCACTCTTCATCCCCCCTACAGTATAGCCTAGTTAATTCCTATCAGTAAATCAATGGAGTGATTAGGTTAGAACTCTCACAACCCAATCATTTCATCTCTAAACTTTCTTGCATTGTCTTACATATTAGCTTTTGGGGCAACTCATAATCAAACATAAATACTATCTTATTTCTCTTCATTAAACGGTCCAATAATTGTTAGTGGACTTGCCCTACAGACAAGTATCTCAAACTTTAGTGTATGAAATGATGCAAAAATCTTGCTAAAAATGCAGATTCTAATGTCGTAAACTGGAATATAGCCCTTAAGTCTGTATTTCTAAAGTTCTAAGGTGAACTGATACCAACAGAATAGAAAAATTTTGGACCCTTAGCAAAAGTAATTAAACTTATGTACATCTCCGATTTAATTTCTTACCTCTCTCTCTGGCTACAGTATAGGCTCTGTTGACATTATAAAGTTCTGAAGAAAAAAGAAAATGATCTTTTACACATAGTGGTAACTGGCTGGGATCTTTTTTTTCTCCACTTAGGTTTACTTTGGCCCAGAAAACAATCCCCATATTTAAAAGCAGGGCTAGCTTTTGTTTGGGTTTTTTTTTTTTTTGCACTGAATAAATATCCTTTTAATAGTTACATGTACAGGGGCTGGAGTGGTACCTCGGCGGTTGCAGCACTTGCCTGGCATGCACAGGGAAGTAGATTCAAATCCCAATCTGAAATCAAGGTGTCAGCAAAACAAAGCTTCTGCCAATGTGTTTAAGGGGCATTATGTTCCTTGTCTCTTCCATCTTCTGGTGGCCATGTCACTACAGTCTCTGCCTGTATGTTCACATTACCTTTTCTTATGTTTCCAAACTCTGCTTCATATTTATAGGAAAGCATATGATTGTATTTAGGGCCTGCTAAGATAATACAGGATAAACTGCCCCTCTCAGGATTCTTACCTTAATCACATCTTTTGCTGTTTAAAGCAATATTCACAGGTTTGGGGATTGGATTTGGTCATGCCTTTCTGAAGGCCACCATTCAGTCTACTACATGCCTTTTAGAGTGCATGGCATCAAAAGAACAAGATTTACAATATTGTTCAAAAGAACAATAATAACTGGGGGCTTATTATATGTTGGCCTCTATTAGCCCTTTAATCATGTAATAAAAAAGAGTGATAGAAGCCTCTACAGTCTTTTCTCCTGTATCCAGCCCACTTTGGGAACAGACTTAGTATTCTGCCATTCCCTACAAAAGCAACTTCAACAGCATAGTAATGTAAATATTACAAAGCTTTTTTGAAGAAACAGTGTAGCACACACAGCAAACTTTGCTTCTGCAATGGTTTAGATATGGTTTTTGAGTGTCTTTCAAGGTTTCTTGTTGAAATTTAAATCCTTATGTGAGATGTTAAGAGGGTGGAAACTTAATCTGGCTATAATATTTAGATGTAGGGCCTCTGGGAGGTGATTAGGATCAGATAAAATAATTAGGGTGGAGACCCTGTGATTGAATCCTAGTGGCTTTGGAGAGAAGTCAGAAGAGAAACACACCTGCACATGTCACCTGTCTACTGCTGTGTGATATCCTATATTACCATGGGACTTTGCCAGCAAGAAAGCCATCATCACATATGGCCCTTCAACCTTAGACATTTAGAACTATAAGCCAATATAAACACCTTTTCTGTATAATGTCCGGCCCCGGCCGGCAGGGACCGGACAAAGCATTCAACTGGACCCACTTGCTCTTAAGTTCTCCACACACTTTATTTCTCTCTTTACTGCGGCTAAAGGCCTCCAGGCACTTCCCGCCTTCCCTCTCAGAGTCAAGGCCCTTAAGGCATTACATTTAGACTCAAGGCTATTCACATTCATAGTCCTTGTTTCTACTGCCATACCAGAGTCACTGTTTCTGCAACCGAGGCTCTTACTGCCTGCATCTTCTGCTGCTGATCTCTCTGCTGCTGCTGCTGCCTCTCTGACTCTCTCAGGCAGCAGGCGGTGGTATCTCAGGCAGCTTTGCTCCTGGCTGCTGCTTCTGGACAGGGCTGCTTCCTCTTTGGCTGCTTTCTCCTTGGGCCACCTTCCACTACCTGACTAGCTGCTACTCTGTTTATCCATTACAATAGCCAATAGGGGTATAGTGAAACACGTTTATCCAATTGTACCAATGAGTGACCAAATAGCTTAGTCCTGCGGTCAGGCATTACGTCACTAAGGAAGATACAAGCCAGCTGGGTCAGAGTTGTTTACCACCAATTCTTCTACAAGCCAGCTAGACCTCATGTTGGGGGATCCCCAACAGTATAATTCACCAATTCTGTAGTATTGAGTTATTGGCAACAGAGAATAGACTAATGAAGCTTCATCAAATGCCTTTGTAAATCTTTCTTTCATTTAGGCTTCAGATCTTTCAATTTCACTGTTTTATACTGATACTTAAGATTCCTAATTGAAAAGAGACTTTTTTAACAACAGTGAAACAAAATAATTAAAACAGTAGCTCTAGTTTTTTTCTTTTAAACTTGACTCATTTATTTTAGATATTACAACAATTTGATGAAGGATTTTCTAAAGATAAAAATATATAGCATATTCTTTGTCACACTAATAGTAAGTACTACTACTAGATTCAAATACAGATTTTCCAGTGCCCAGAGTTAATGGTTTTTAACTATTATTCAAATAGTACTTTGATGTTATATTGAAATACTAGTTCTGGGCTTGGTCCCTAGACAAATGTCTCCAAAGAAAGCCCTCTGCTTCAGGTTAACCTGAAAGTACAAATGAATCAATCTCTAGGAATGGGTTCAGGTCCTACATTTATAACAACATTATTGTTAATTATTATGCATGCTGGTATTTAAGGGACCACTGCACTTCAAGAATAAAGTGTATCATTTATTAATCTTTGAGGTTATATTTTTATACAGTGTGAAAACAGGTTTGCTAACTTAAACCAAATTGATTAGATTCCCTTCTAACACTATTTAGTGAAGACTAATTTTAGAATCTGAGATAGACATCATCATCTAAGTGAGGATTTTAGATGCAAGTTTTAAAATGAATTGGAACAGAAAACTTGAAGTTATTAGACGACTTGGAAATCTAACAATGTGATGTGCTTGTGTGGTATTAAATCTAAGTGAAATTTCAGTCAACCTCAGAGCTTGGAACCCTGTGCTACTTATTGTATTATTGAATAAACTTAACTCTAAATAAAAATTTATCCAAAGAGCATTCACCTTCTTTTCCCATTAGCAAATTACTCTCAAGGGCATAGGCTTGAAGAAAAGCTCTGATTACATGCTCTGAAGACGGAAACAAGAGTTTTCAGTCACACATCTTTAGGAGAAAAAAATAGAAAAAA
>PVKS010042136.1:0-15708 GCA_004027875.1 Aplodontia rufa
AACTGATAGAAGAAAAAATTGGTCCAACACTTCAACATTTAGGAGTAGGCAAAGACTTTCTCAACAGGTCTCCGAAAGTGAAGGAAGTAAAGTCAAAAATCAGTGAATGGGATGTCATAAAGCTAAAAAGCTTTTGTACTGCCAAGGAAACAATCAAAAGAATCAAGAGGTTTCCTACAGAAATGGAGAGTATCATGGAGTATGATTCCTCAGACAAGGGTCTCATATCCAGAATCTATAAAATACTCAAAAATGTCAGCTACAAAAACACCAACAGCCCAATTGATAAATGGGCCAAAGAGCTAGGTATACTTTTAATGCATTAACTAAATATTAAGTTAGTCACCAAAAATTCTGTTTCTATGACAGAAATTTTGCATTTGTTCTTTTTGTTATCGTTAAGTCCTGTGTAGGAATACCCCCAATACTTACTCTTTTGGTCCACGTGAGTAAGGAGGATAGAGATTCGGGCACCAGTCTTGGGATGTGTGGTTCACATTATGCCAAAACAAAAGCCAAATCTTTGCATCCATCTTGATTTTTCTGTGGAACGCAGATGATATAATCTTAGTGAATTTGTATAAAACTAGCTTCTGGCAATTGTGATTATTTCAGGAATAAATATGCTACCTAATTTTTAATTAAGGAAATCACAAAAAGTGTGTGATAATATTCTGAAAAGGATGTGCTCCCATCTTTGTAGCTTCATGTTCAGGAAGATACAGGATTGAAACTGGAAAGCATTGCAGGAAAACAATTCTGCATTCATTTGATTCGAAGGAAAAGTCTAGTTGGAAAGAAAAGACTATTTCTCATAAATAGTTTAGATACCTGGATAAAGCAGAGCTGATTTCTTTCCATTATAATTCTTGGCTTTTCAATGAAATAATATAGTAATTCCCTTTTTTGCTTAAATTAATTTAAATCACATTTTGTGACATGAGCTAATATAGTTTCTATGTTCCATTTTAATGATGATATGACCAAACAAGTAGTTTATTTTTCATGACAGCTATACTTGAATATATTTAGACATATCAGAGGAATTTGATAAAAAAGTTTAATTAAAAATTTTCATCAAATAGTATGGCATAAATAACATGATTTCCCAACATCATTGTTATATTTAGCAACCTGCATTTTTGTTCATTTATTCCTTTAGATTTTAGTAATCTCTATGATGCGAAGTATGTGGTTCTGGGTATGAGAAATTTAAACCAAGTTGGATTAGAGTAAAACTGAAAGTATGTAACAGGACATGTAAAGGATTTTAAAAAAAATATTATGAACATAAACACACACACACACAACTGTCTTATGAATCCATAAATTTGCAACCATTACTTGCATAACTACTTCATCCAGCCATCTCGTCTCTTTATCTCCTACTGGTATGACACTACATGTCTTTGGTTTTGTTCCCTAGAAGTGGACATAGATTGGAATTCTTGTTCAAATGATTTAAATGATGAGTGGCCCTAGAAGAAGGGTGGTGAATGAACAAAGCTAGAATAAGTGACAATAAGCTAAAAAATAAAAGGTTCTCATCCATGGAATAATTAGATAAAACCATCTGGAAGTCATGGAACAAAATTTATACCACAGAACAGATAGATTTCCCACCTTAAAGACAAGAGAAATAACTTTGTACCCTATGTATTGCTCAGACAAAAGACATCAGTGTTCAGAGGTGGGAGCTGCTCTGATAACCTAGGAGGTGTCATTTGGACAAGACACCAAGGGTCAAACGTTTTTTAAAAAAGTAGACAGCTCTGAGTTGCTACCAACCAACATTTTCAAACAGTAAAGATGGATGACGTGGCCAAGGAGAACCTAACTGTGTGCTCTCAGTGTCCAGTTCTCTTCATTCATCAGTGTTAATACGGCTGTGCTCATGCTGCGTCTCTCTGCCTAAGCAGCTGTTCCAATCCTGCTGTGCCAGAGACAGTTGGGCCCTTATTTGTTTGTTGCTTAAAGGGCACTTTAGCTATGCCATGATCACCTATCACAGGGTAATCTAATCCATTTCTTCAAAGTGTGACTTCCCAAGTCTGAAAGTATTTGAGTTTAGTAATTAAGTATGATTAAAGTTTACCTCCTGAACACCATAGTGAAAAAATAATATATTATTACAGATCACATATATGTTATTTTTTTTTATTTTCTGAAGGTGCTGGCAAAACAATAAATTCAAAGCTTAAATTTTGGATCAACAGGCTATTTCATAGAGAGTAACATTTTAGACCTTAGTCTCTTTAAATATTAACCCACTGACCACATGTTTGACCTATGAGTTCTTTTACTCCTTAAGCTTCAATTATTTAATGTAGAAAACAAGGATAATAAAGCTTGCTTTGGACCTGTTTCCAGGCCTAATTGGTGCATAAGGTATAGAAAGAAATAAAATATAATAAATATAAAGTGTTGAGCATAATCAAGGTGCTATTCAACTTTCATTATTAATGATTTTACTAAAAATAATAGCGATTATATGGCTCAAAAATCTCACATTGACATTTGATGATTTAAGTATTTTTAAGAGTCAACAGATGAAGGAGTATGAATGCCAGATCTGAATTTGGTATTTCATGTGTTTTGTTTTAATAGATTTTCGTATTCATGGCACATGACAGACTATATCACGATTGTCATGGCTCTTCCTGAAGCTATGGTATCTTTCAGATCTGTGTATTCTCTCATTGCCGAGGATAGAATTTGCCCTGGCAGAACTCAGTATAACTCATTAATGTCATCTCATTAGGCTCCCTAAGGGAAGTTTCATGTTCTACTGTTGTATAGCTCTGTCAGTTTATAATAGTTATCTAAGGAGTGACAGAAAACATGAGAAAGAAAGCACCTTGAATAATAAAGACCTAATTCCTGCAGCTTTTTAATTAATTCAGTTTCTTTAATCAATGATCCCACAAGAGTCTGCTCCCTATAGCAATGATTCACTCCTTCAAAGGACTAGCAAAGACCATCAGATTGTTCCTGAGATCATTTTTTTGATTGTTGCTGTAAACTAAATATATGGTCTCAATAAATAAAAGTCTCAACCTAAATTATGTCAAGAACACTTCAAGATAATAACTACAATGCAGTTACACTTACAAAATCTTTGCTAAGAGGCACAATTAGAAATTAAAACATCCTACAGGCAAAACACTTCCACTTTAGCCTTTTGAATCTATTTCCAAATGGATATAATATTTGCAGCTTCTCATTAATCAAAATATGCCAATATGTAGAAAAAAGTTTGTGGACTGATAAGTGCAACTCAGAGATTGTCTCAAAAGGGATTGTCTAAAGGGATTGTCTCACTTTCCATTTTCATTTAATGATACGAATATATCACAAATAGATTAAAATATACTAGATTAAACCACACTTGGTTGGTCTAAAGTACTAGTGTGTGCGTGTACATGCACAGGCTGTCACAATAGAACTCCAGAAATCCATATCTAGAAATACAACTCTCAAAGGAGCTTCTCTCCTGATTGTTATTATAAGTTCAGAATACAGAGGAGAACGTGGCTCTTGGAAGTTGCTCACTGAATACTTCTTAACTATCCACTCACAGATTGGCCTAATCTAATTGAATGCAATAAAAAAACTAAAAATGTACACAAGCTATTAAATTTTTCCCTGTTTAATTTGTCTAGCAGTCCATTTGCATTCTCACAAACCACTGTCTACTGCCCCTTTGCACCACTTGTCTGTCTTCGTTTCAGCCCTTTTCAAACCCTAAGTTTCATTTTCATAACAAAAGCCTGTTTTGTTCATTCATTCATTCTTTCTAGTGACAAATACTTATTGAATATTTATTACTTGTCTGACAGCGTGTTGAAGCTGTGGCAATGATGACACAATTTTAAATATTTACCTAAAAACAGAAACATGTCTAGCAATTATCTAATGAATTTTGCACCTTGAAAGATCAATTAATATTATTCAGGCCTACTAATGACTTTGATTACATTATCGTATATGCTTAAGTATTGTGATCGTAAATGATTAGAGTAGTTGGAACCAATGATTTTTACAACCTTTCTAATCCTGTCTTCAGTGTGGTATTAAGCAATTATCCAACAAGATTGAGCTCAATATAGCAATGCTTCACTCTTCCAGACCACTAGCAGAAGCCATATGATTGTACCTGAGTTCTTGTTTCAGTTATTAAGCACTATAAAACAAGTATTGAAAGATGTTTCACAATGACCAGTTTTTACAGGTAGGTAAAATTAAAGTGTTAAAAATTTCCAGTTTTGGTTCTCTCTCTTTCCCTCTCTCTTTGCCAAAGGGATAGTACTTAATTTTCTTATATATTTATTTTTAGAGAGAGAGAGAGTCAATTTTATTTATTTTTTCATCTGGTTTTAGTTTTTTTGACAGTTGTGTATGTGGTGCTGGGCTCAGGCAAGCACTCTACTGCTGAGCCACCACTTCAGCCCCTTGCTTAACTTTCTATTTTTTAAAATAATTTTGTTAAGGAATTGAGTTATTGTACAATCATAAATGCACTTACAGTAACAATATGACATGCATATTACCCCCTAGATCCCTCCCTATTCTCCCTCCCTCTCTTTAGGGGTATCCCCTGAACTTCTGCTGATTTCCACTGTCATCCTTCAAAGGTTAGATATTCACAAGAGGAACCCTCAGTGATATTCTGCAGGATGGTATTTCTATCCCTTTGCTTATATTAGGCAGTCATTAGTTAGTCACTGAAAATAGGGTAGTAATCCAGGATACTCACAAAACAAAATATCTGAAGACCCTGTCATTTAGCCTTTCCTTTTGAATAAGCCAGTGAGGACGTGGTACTAATGCTGCGGAGGTAGATAAATACAAAAAGAAAAAAGAAGAAACATTTTCACAGTTGAAAATAAGAAGAGAGAAACTCTACACCACCATGTTCCTTTCCCTATTTAGTTTAGATCACTTTTAAATGCAAATTATGTCTCTTTGAAATGTATGTGAAACTTTGGGAAAGCTAAATAATCCTTCTGTTAATTTTAAGCCCAGGAATAACTTTTTTAAAGGGTTTGGGGGGCATCTTTGAAATGCAATCTTTAAAGAAATGAAATCCCTATCTCCAGGTCTCCATGGCCAAGTAGGAGAGTGACTTTGTTGGACCCTTTGCTCCAAGTTGCAAACCGCCGGCTATCATAAAATTGTAATGTTTCTTTCTCATCTAGATAGAGCAGATTAGCAAGACACATGGTCACCACAATTACCAGGTCAATCTAGCATGAGATACATGTGACAAATATGACAAATACTCTTACTAGAAGATTAGTTTCTGTGCTCTTGACAACGTGTATTAATGAACCTGCTTGCCTATATCGAAGGATAGGATGAGATGTCTTTCTGCTTTTGCAGTCTCTTAGGAAGCTTCCTGGGATATGCATCACATCCTGATTTAATACTTATTCTATAATAAACTTTTTTTTTATGCTGTTCCCCAATTGTGGAGAGGCATTCTGGGTAAGGATGTGATTTTCCTTTTAATATATGTACCCAACAATTCATAGATTGCTGACCCTGAGGCAGGATGAGGAGAAGGATAATATCTGCTTGGGTCTAATTAAACAGAAGCAGACAGAGCCATTAAAAAAAAATTCCGAAATATACCAAGTTGAGGAAGGTGCTATAAGAGTGCAAATGACAAATGGAAGGTGCAGACACTGGGTTTAGAAACTAAAAAACGAATCAGGGATATGACAATGCATTCCAATGAATTCCAAATGGTGGTGTGAAAACCAAACACAAATTTCCTAAGATACTGCAGCATGAAAGATAGGGACATCGGCTGTGACCACGAGCATTCATACACTCTCATTAATACACTCTATAGTTCAGACACTATTGGGAATTTGCTAGCATCTTCTACCTCAAGATTCTGAAAAAACAAATGTATTTACACACACACACACATATGCATACCTGCACATTTATAATAAGTATGATAACATAATATGTAAGTATATATGCACATAAAGTTTTTCTTTCTTTCTGATATAAAGACCTTCAAGCACATTCACTTTTTCAGAGTATTTTAGAAAAGGAGACTTCAAATTATATTTCCATATAATACTTGACTTTCTTCATTGGAAAAATTTAATGAATCATTTAATTAAAAATAATTTTTAAAGTATATTTTTTAAATTAGAAGTAAAAATTTAACTCTAAATTGACCGGGAAATATGGACTCTGGGGCAAATAAAATATAGTTATCATTGTTCTTCATAACTTGATGACAGTGAAAGGAAGCCAAGCAACTATTTGGGTACCCTGAATATGTAATTAGTATTTTAATGTAATTTCTTTCATTCTCTATGGAATTTAATCCTTAAATCCTTTTAGCCAATGACCTTACAAGACTTTCATTAAATTAATATACAAATCAGCACATAGTTTTTCTTTGTGGGGTTTAGTTGAGGGGAAGGTGTGGAACAAAGGCTGTCATTAAATTTTATATCAGAAGAATAGATATGTTCTATACTTATAGAAAAGGGATTCCATATTGCAGGGGAATTTTCTCAAAATAGCATATCAATTGGAATAAACTTGTCAAACACTAGGAAGTTCAGCAAAGACACAAATGAAAAAGCAAGTCAAAGAATGTATGGAATTTATGATCCAAGAGCAGAGGGAAGTTCTGCTGTGGCTGTCTTTGTGCTGTGTTGTTCGAGGAGATACAGGTCTCCAGGTGTGTGCTTGTATCTGTGTGGTTTCTCTTATCCAATCAAAACTGAAGCTATATTAATCCACATTTATAATAGTGCTGGAGACTACAAATGCTTGGTATTTATAGACAAACATGTGGCAGAAGATATAATCTAAACAGCAAGAATGGATTTTTTGCTTGTGTGCGTGTGTGTTGTGTATGTGTAGTATTTATTTTCTTATATGTAAAATATTTCAAAATTACATTCAATCCAAGGTCATTAAAATTATTTATGTCTCTGCCTTGCATACTAAAGAAACAATTACAATCTCTATTCTTATTTCTAACATCTCATGAAATAAAAAATTCAGATAATTTCTACCGACTTTGATTTCCTCGTAATGTGAATATCTTATATATATATGTTCAATTACCTTATTTTGCATAAATATGGCATAATTAAACTTTATTGCTCGCAATTTACACTATGTTTAATCATTGCTGAAAGGCCAAACTTGAATTCTACACAGTGTTTTAAAATAGATTGTCTTTCCAAATGAATAAATGCTCAGTATTAATAATTGCACTTCAAAATGCTTTTATTCAGAACTACTTCTCTGACTATTTTAGAGATAGTCAATGTCAGTAAGTGGTATTTTAACAGATAAATTAGTAGCTTTAATAGCAAAGCATTTACTTAGTAGAATATAAAAGAATTGGGAAATTAACTTCCTATCCATGTGACTTTTCTATTTAAATTTCTACATTATTGAAAAAAACTTGCCATTTTTCTTTTCAAATATTAGACCACTTCAGTTTTATATTTGAATATTCTAAAATGTGAAGTTATTAGCAAACAGCTGCACATCTGAAACTAATTATGTAAATAATGTAGATCATGATCATCTTTCAGTTAAATATAAATTTGTGAATTGACAACTTACCTATCCATCATGAGAAAAATCTCATAATAAATAAAATAGTGCTATTTATAATGACTATGTTAAAATAGTATATTTGATTTTGAAGATATCATAATACTTACTGCAATACCAATTTATTTTATTTAAGGAAATAAGAAATGCATTTGTGAGAGAAGAAAGTGGGTGGACGGCCAGGTACTCCCCAGGTCACCACTTCCTGCACACACCTTACATATAGAAGGCAGCAGTCCCTGTAATCAAAATCAGCACCTTAGCAGGGAGATGGTACATTCTGTGCTTCCTTTATCTTGTGTTAAGCAAGCCATGCTTAGAAAACACAATTCCTAAATAAAGAAAATTTTAATATTGGTAATTGGTTAAAAACATCAGAACAGTGAAGGTAAAAAGAAAGTCGAAAATATCTAGGTGATACTTGGCCTGAAGAAAACCAAGGCAAGATGCTGACACTGGTAGAATCTAGATCCTTGGAGGAAAGGCCCTGTGAACCTTTGTCTAGGCCCTAGGTGTTGGAGAAGATGCAGGCTGGTGCTGGTACTTATGAATGGGATAGGTGGTCCAGGGGAGGGTTAGAACAAGAAGGAGCTAGAGCTTACATTTAAAGGCTACTTTCAAGATGAAGCTCATTGCTATGGCAACATTGACGGAAACACAAGATGTAAAAGGAAAGTGGATTCCATTGTCCTCTGCTCTTCTCTGCTAGTCACCATCTACTATTTCCTATTTCAGTTTCTGACAGAAAGCCACTTGAAAAATCAGTGTTTCAGCTCAAAGTCAGAACCAAAAGCAGAATTTGAAAGGGTGGTTTGAACTTGGGAGACATTAGGTTAATTAAGTGCACCTCTACCTTGAGTGAGACCTGCTCACCAGAGGTAGTTTCATGCTATAGCCTTGGTGTATAGCCTTCCCACCTTTGAAGTGGGGAAGGTTTTATTTTTTTATTTTTTATTTTATTTATTAGATGGATATAGAGATACAAATGAGGGGAAAACATTATCAAACATTCAAGAGCCAATGTATATATACTTAGTTATCCAGGGCTAATGATATATCATGGATGCCCAGCTTGGGTTCCCCCTGTCGCTGTTTCCCCCAGAAGAACTCCTGAGTTAAATGGATATCTCATGTAGGACAGAGATTCCTTCTGAGATGATTCCCCCATATTCCCACCCTCCAGTCTCCTAGGATTTCTTCCTACCCACCCCTGGTCCCCAAGTGTCCTAGGGAGTCGTCTCCCTGTTGCGTTGAGAATCGTACAATTTGAGGTCATTATTAGCTTACCGTCTAACATACTGCTTGCCCATGTATTCTAGCTTCCACAGATGAGAGATATCATTCGCCCTTGAGTCTCTGAGATTGGGATACTTCACTTAGCGTAATTCTTTCCATCTCCATCCACTTGGATGCAAAAGCCATAATATCATCTTCTCTAATGGCTGAGTAGTATCCATTGTATATATGTACCAAAGATTTTGTATCCACTCGTCGAGTGAGGGGCATCTGGGTTGGTTCCATAGTCTAGCTATAGTAAATTGAGCTGCTATAAACATTGAGGAAGCACTTCACTATAATATGCTGATTGTAACTCTTTTGGGAAAATACCCAGGAGTGGGATAGCTGGGTCGTAAGGTGGTTCCATCCTTAATTTTTTGAGGAGTCTCCACACTGCTTTCCATAGTGGCTGAACCAGTTTGCAGTCCCACCAGCAGTGTAACAGTGTTCCTCTTTTCCCGCAGCCCCTCCAGCATCTGTTGTTGTTCGAATTTTTCATCTTTGGCACTCTAACAGGAGTGAGGTGGTATCTCATTGAAGTTTTGATTTGCATTTCCCTTATAGCTAATGAAGTAGAGCAGTTTCTCATATACTTATTGGCTTTCTGGACTTCCACTGGTGAGTAGTTTCTTTTTAATACGTAGCCCATTTATTGATTGGATTATTTGTGATTTTGGTGTTTAGTTTCTTTAGTTCCTTGTATATTCTGGATATTAGCCCTCTGTCCGAGGTGTAGCGGGCAAAGATTTTCTCCCATTCTGTAGGTTCTCTCATGCTGCCCTGGACTAGATCTTTAGCTGTGCAAAAACTTTTTAGTTTAATTGCATCCCATTCATTTATTCTTGACTTTACTGCTTGTGCCATGGGAGTTTTGTTGAGGAAGGTGCTGCCTACTCCTATGTCCTGTAGTGTTGACCCTACTTCTTTTTCTAGTAAGTTTAAAGTTTGGCTTAATATCCAGATCTTTGACCCATTTAGATTTAATTTTTGTGCAGGATGAAAGATAAGGATCCAGCTTCAGTTGTCTACACATGGCTGTCCAATTTGTCCAGCACCATTTGTTGAACAGGCTATCTTTCTTCCACACTATGCTTTTGCCCAAGAAGTGGGGAAGATTTTAAACTGAGCTTCCTTAATCCCATTCGTTTCCTTGGGCTGTGGTGCTCTGTCACTGGCTGACAGACTACAAAACATTCAGGGACCAAATCCAAGTAATAACCTCAATGAGCGTCTTTAGAAGCAGGCTCTTCCCCAGACCCAGCTTCTTCCCAAAAATGCAGTTCTTTTGAACTGTTAATGTGGTCTTTCTAGACCAAAAGTAAAGTAAGTGAGCCACTCTATGTCAGTAATTTTGACTTAAAAAAATAATACCAATCCTGGGAGATAAAAAAATATTGTACTCTTAATCATTATGTTTGTGGTAATTTGTGAGGATTGCAAGAGAAAGCTAATAAAAAGTAATCAAGGAAGGTATGTTAGTTTAAGCCTTGATCCTCTGGATCCTACTCTGAAGTTGAGAAGTTTCAATTTCTAAAAAGAGAAAGAAAAAGCATTGTAGCTAATGGTGCAGTGGCTTTGAGCTCCAACTTGGGATGTTCTTCAGAGAAAAATTGAATGGGCCCTTTCTTCCTCTGTTCTGCTTGACGCTAGTACATTCTAGCAAAATGAAGACCAAGAAAAAACAAAACCAACAAACAAGCAAACAAAAACACCCTGCTGTCCTGCTATCCTGAATAGGACTGCTGACCCAAGCCTCCAAATTATGTGTACTGGGAAAAAAAAAAAGATAAAAAAGTGAAGGTTGAATTTTGTACCGGTTGCTTAGAATCAAAGATCAGATACCTCTTATTCCTGGTGGAAAGTAAGGTTTTAGGAAATGAATTCTTTCAACATTGTATTACTTTTGGCAGAGAGCGCGAACAGCTGTAACTATTTTCAGCATTGGTACTTCTTTTGATTTTTAATTGATGGTCATTCATTCATTAAATATTATACTTGATATAGATATTTTGGAGTATTAATCTCTCTGTAAGAATAAATACATGCTATACCTGCCGAACACATCCATAAATTCTTAATGATATGTTCTATCACTATATTTGTAGTACATTTCCAGGTACCTGCAGTACTTAAAAAGCTTGTCGGGATTATATAGTTGAAACAACGTTCACAACAATACAAGAAAATGTACTTGGTCTTCTCACAAATATTTTTTGAGACTAAATTCCTGTTGGATGCTATTCCATTAACAGTGACATCACTGATGCTGGCATCTTTCCTGTACCTGAAATAGGGTAATAGTTCCTACTCTACAGGCAACAGCTGATGTCATGTGGACAGACTAGTCTTCAGCCATTAGTAGGACTATGTGTGAAGCCTTTGGCATTAACAATGCTTTATTTTCATATGGAACTTTCAAAATAAAAAACAACCAATATCAATTTGCTTCCATGTGGCATGTCATGCAATCTATCTGTGCATTTCTTTCACAATGGTATTTGAATGATTCTTCAGTATTTCATCAGTGGATCCAATAAGTTTTAGCATCACATTAACTGTTATTACTTGTTCAAATATTCTTTTGCATTGCCTACCTTCTGTTGGGTCCCACATTGCAGTGATTGAAGAACTTTGGATACTGAATGAGGATAACATTCATAGCTTGCTGCTCCCATATCCTTTATTGTGAAATGGAAATGTCATATCCCACTGAGTCAATTGATAAATTTCAAGAAGAGGTACAACTCACCCATGAGTCACAGAGACAATACTACTCACTGAATTATCTGAATTACTACTTCAGAGGACCCCAGCCATGGACTTGTCAGCTGGTAGGAGACCATGATTTGCTGAAAAGAATAACCCACTTCCAACACGGATGTGTAGTGTAATACTGCAGTGGTCCCTAAAGATAATAAAAGGGTGATTGTGCATGACACCGAATGTTCTTTTTATAAGTCTGAATTTCACATTGTGCTCTTAGGAATATGACATCCTATTTTAAAAGTGAATTAAACATACCTTTTCCTAGATCCAGAGCTCACAGATATTCACAGAGAAGGTGTTAATGGGACACCAAGATATTGATAACCAAATATGTAACAATTCGATACGCATTTAAATTACAGACTCTCTCCATGATAGTAGATAGATAAGTAGGTAGGTAGGTAGGTAGATAGACAGATAGGGATATGTAGTCACAAAAACATTTAAAGGAAAGCTTCTGGATTGAATTAATATATACTAATCATTTCTACCACAGCATTGTGAAATTAGGCTCAAAATATTTCAGCAATGGGGTACAATGTGATATTTCAGTGCACATATGCAATGTATAATTATCATACCAGTGTAACTGGCAGATCTGTTACCCAAACATGTATCATTTCTTTATGTTGAGAACATTCACAGTCCTATCTTCCAGCTATTTTGAAAGATGCAATTAACTGTTGTTACTTCTTGTTACTGTATTGTGCTATCTTAATCCAGAAACTAGTACAATTTTTATGTGACAAGTAAAACCACAGGTTAATATTGTGAATGCAGTAAAATTTAACTTGCAAATTTAAAAAATTACAGTATTAGAAATTACCATAAAGAACAAAGACCGTTCCCTTCCCACCTAGGCTGTTCCTTATGAAGATGAATTCTTTAGGACTGATTTTCAGGAACAATCAGTCCCAGTCTGTCTAGGCTGAGTTTCCAAGTATAGGGAGTGTGAAATTAGAAAATATTTAGCAGAAAGTGCACCCACCTCTTGTTTATTTTTCTTTTTCATTCTTGAATTCTATTCCTGATAGTTTCACTCTCGTATCTTTGTTCCCAATGAAATCAGTACTTCATCATAACGTGTGGAAACAAAACAGCTTCTTCTGATGGCCTGGTGGTGCTCCTCTCCATCACAGAGCTGTATGATACAGTCAACCCTTCAGCAGCACCAACCTGTGTATCCTCCAAAGGAAGAGAAAACCCCAGAGAGAATTAGAAGCCTTTCCACTCAAATTGTCCTGAACATTCCATGCTGCTAGGACTTAACTCTTCTACAGAGGCCAGTCCCTTCCCCTTGGACCTGAAAGAGCATACCCTCTGAAAAAATGATATAATGTTTGATACTAACTGAAGATTCAGGTGTCATTGGTGACACTTCCCTCACTGTATCTTCTTGTCTTCCTGGGGGTATTAGGAACATAGGCTTTCATCACAAGCAGAGGTAATTATGAAGCCCAGTATGTGATACCTGATTTAGGTGACACTCTACAGGAATTCTCTGATTGCATCATATGAGTCTTTATTGCTAAGCAGACTAGCATTAACTCTTTGTCCAGGTAATGAAGCCCAGGACTCTGAGGCTCTCCAGGAAGTGGAACAAAGCAAGCCTAAACATTGCAATAATACTTTTGAGCCAGAGTCCTAAGGTCAAATTGATCTCTAAGTGCAGTACATGCAGAAGCAGACCAGATAACTCTAAGGGCCTCAGTCTTACCCTTGCTGTGATAGACTTGATGGTATTTTTTGTGATCTTTTCAGATTTTGTTATATCTCCTTTTGCTCTGCAAGCTGACATTGAAGTCTCCATTAAAGTTCACATGATTATGTTTTTTGATTGGGAGCCATATATTTAATTAGATGCTAAGTTCTAACCACAAAGGGGAGAGAGAAAAGAAAAACCTGTGCATGAACAGCTCCTCCTGCCCCTTTCCTGTTCTTCCTGGCCTGGCACAGAGCTTTTTAGTTGCAATGAATTGACTTTCAAAGTAATAGCCAGACTTCTGACTGATATCAACAAGATTGATATGCACTCTCTAGCTGAGCTCTGGATATATTTCCTAAGCCTGAGATCTCTCTTTATGTCCCTTGTTATAAAGAAGATAAAGGACACCTACCCTATTTGGAGATGGCCTACTCATATTCCAAGCTATGGGAAGGTGGGGTATTCTATACTGGGACTCTCTTATCAAAAGAAGTCCCAAACATCCCTTTAATTGGAAAAGCTGCAATGTTCAAGAATTTCCTGTGTTCTGCTTCAAGTCTGGTTCTTCATTGTTATGGATGAATCTTTTAATGCTTTCTCATTAATGGCTTGGGTCACTGTGCACTGGGTGGCAATATACAGGATCTCTGTGCTGTGGGCAAGGACAGGGCAGTGTGTTCTCACTTTTAATTTAGATTATGAATACCTTGAATACTAAAGTGGAATTTCATATGCCACATCACCTAGAAATATCCACGCATAAACTATTCATAGGAATAATTTCTCCTTTTCTGGAAGGAAATTCTAAATTCACATGAGAAGTTCAAGTTTTCAAAAATTAGATCCTTTCTTTCTAACTTGATTGCTTGCGCTATTGAAACAGAGATATAATTTTCATCTTCATAAATTCCTTGAAGGACCTACCTCAACTTTTAAATATAGTAGATAATAATGTGTGTTGACTTAGAATTCATAGATTTATCTGTGCTTGACCATATTCATTTCAGTAAGAATAGAGTTTTATCATTTTGAGTAATGTATTTATTTGGAAATATAGGATATGTGTCCCTGATACAAACATAATATATATTTAAAGCATATAAAAAAGTTCTATCACACTGTTCAGAGAATATTTTTCCTTCTCTATTACCATTCTTTCTGCATGTCTCCAGAGATATTATAGGAAAAATAAAACATTTCACTTAGTAATACTATTTTTGGTCTAAGCAATAGCAAAAAGGACATTTACCTGCTACATGAAACTGATAGATTTATTTCATTCTATTTAAGTACAGATATAATGTTTTAAAAAGGTTCTTTTTTTACTAGTTACATCATTTATTTTATGTATCTTGAATGTATTTGTGTTCATTCATGAGTCTATATGTGAAGTAAACACATAAAAACTTCACTATTGTGGAACTAGCAATCTTATTAGAAGAGATAGTGAAAATGTAGTAATAAATATTCAGCATATTTGATGGTTTCAGCTGATATTTTAAAATAGAAAAGTAAAGTGAGTGGGTGGGTCTCCTATCCAGAATCTACAAAATCCTCAAAAATCTCATCTATAAAAACACTAACAGCCCAATTAATAAATGGGCCAAAGAGATAAATAGAAACTTCTCACCAGAGGACTTTGATCAAGCCAATGAATACATGAGAAAGTGCTCTAAATCTCTAGGAATCAGAGAAATGCTAGTGAAAACCACATTAAGATATCACCTCACACCAGTCAGAATGGCAAAAATGAAGAAAATAAACAATAATAGATGCTGGAGGGGATGTGGAGAGATAGGGACACTAACACACTGTTGGTGGAGCTGCAGACTGGTACAGCCCCTCTGGAAAGCAGATGGAGAATCCTCAAAAACCTAGGGATGAGCCCACCATATGACCCTGCTATTCCACTCCTGGGTATCTTTCCAGGGGACTTAGAATCAGCACATTATAGTGATACAGCAATATCTATGTTCATAGCAGCTCAATTTACTATTGCTAGACTATGGAAACAACCCAGATGTCCCTCACTGGATGAATGGATCCAAAAACCACATTACATATATACCACGGAATTTTACACAACAGTTAGAAACAATGATATTGCAGCCTTTGAAGGTAAATGGATGGCTATGGAAGAAATTATGCTGAGTAAAATCAGCTTAGCCCAGAGATCCAAGGATCGAATGTTTCCACTCATTTGTGGAGGTTGGAACTAGACCCTGGACATTCAGAAAGGTGGTCTATTATCATGTGTTAAATCCAGATAAGGTGTAATGTTATACAGCCTAATACATTTTTAGGGATATTGTGGGTAAGGGAAGGAAGGGATACGGATGGGAAATTGGGGGGGG
>PVKS010042137.1:0-15614 GCA_004027875.1 Aplodontia rufa
AATTTCTATTCAAGATCCCTTGGTATTGATAAAAGTCCCATTAAGCTCAGTTAATTCACTTGTAGGCTATCATTTATTAGTAAAAATGGGTAATTTGTTTTTTTTTTAAATCATTTGACTTACTTGGATAATTATCTGACCAAATTGCTTGGCTATTTTGGTGTAATATAGATATAGACAAGTACTGTTATTAAATTATCTTACTACTTCTTTTCAGATTGAATCATCCTGATATCTTCACCTTCTATGCATAACAATTATTTTCTGGTATCTTATGTTCTTTGAATTCTTGTGAAACCTTACAACTATTCATATTCCTCATATATGGCATATATGATATTAAAATTATAATACAAAGGCCAAATTTTACATACACACATTTACATGTGTGAATATACACTTACATCTCTGTGTGTGTTCTCTCTATATGTATGGGTGCATGTATATGTGAATTTATAACATGTGCTTTTATGTAGACACTTGACATCGTACAAATAGAATTTCGGGTATTTTCACCCAGATGTTCAACACTATATAGTTACTATCATTCAGTCAGCTATGTGCTACAGGTCACTTATTTGTGTGTATGGTTAATTGATGGGTGTAACATGCAGAAAATCAAAATATTTGTTGCAATCAAGATAAAGTACATCTGCCATTTCTCCTTAATCTACCATATTAGATTAGCTTAAAAGGATTTGGTTTTAAGTAGGACACATTAGTCATTAACCACTAAGTACCTTCTTGTCTTTGAGTTATTTGAAAATTGATTGTATCAGGGTTTCTGCCAGTATTTTCTTAAATATCCAAGTGAAGTTTACTTGTCTGTTCTGCTTGTTATATGACTTGTGACTTCATTAAGTCCTTTACTGGTGACAGATTTCCCTGTTAACACCTCAAGATAAAATCTCTAAGGAACCTGGCACATGAACAAAAAGAACACATTAAAATCAAGGTTGGTGGAGTTCTTTCTATTATTAGAGCTCCTACTGTGATTTTCTGACAGTATGTTGAATGTACATTGAATGCTTAAAAATACCACTGTCATTCTTAATTGTGTATTTAATATCAAACTTAGCAAGGAAGATTGTAAACATCTTAGTTTATTATGTTTTACAATTATTAAGTCTGGTGAACTCTTCAGTTCTTGTGACCACAACCTAGAAGGGCTAAAAAAGTTGAAAATTGCTAAATATTCTAGTGTTTTTCATTTTGTATATGGTTTCAAATGTATGTAATATAAAGTTAATGTTATTTCATGAATTGGTACAGAAAAACATGCTCTCTCCTAGGTAAGTACATGCATTTTTAAAATTAAGTTAATTTTATATATTGATATATCTAGAAGATGTATGATGCAGAAAGAGAGGAATGGGAATGGACTGAGGAGCCCATAGATTTCATTTGAGTCTTACCTGATCCACTTTCAAGCTGTGTGACCTTGGGTAAGTAAGTATCCTAAATTCTTCAAGTCAATGTTCATCATCACTAAGATCATCTATTTCACCAGTTTGTAGTAGGGCTTAAAGGAAATGGTGCCATTAAGCTCAGCACAACATCTGACACATTGGAACTGATAAATAAATATTAAGGACCAAAGATTCATAGGATTTTAAGGCTATGGGGGAAAATCTGCTAAACCTAAACCATTTTGGGTTAATTGTTTTTGCCCATTTTATCAGCACAGTCTCAATGAAATGCCATCTGAACCATCATTATCTAACATCTGGGATATAGTCATTTCTAGTTTGATGAGGACATTTATTTGCATTATATTATGTCATATATCATATCGTATTATATTATTGGTGCTATCAGATGAGGCATGACTACCTATATAGGATAGTGACTGCAATGAGCTCTGAGATTATTTCTGGACACGGATCAAATAGTATTCACATCATGGGCACAAAAAGAAAATTGGGGTGGCTATGACCAAATGATTAAATTCATGAATCAATATCATTCACTACATGTCAGATTTGTTTAGAGTGATTTATTGCCAAGAGTTTCGCATGTCTCAATTCAAATCTGGGACCTCACCCATCCCACTGGGCTTAAATAGAGTGTCAGTGTTCCCTGAGACTTTGTCAGGAGTTTGAAAGGCTGCTTCAGACCCTAAAAATGGCCATTATCTCTATTATCTGTCATGCAAAATAAATAAATAAATAAGGTTCATGAAGTTGGGAACCTTGAACCTAATGATCACCAATAAATCCCTGTCACTCAGAAAACAATCAAGCACACAATAGGCCATCCAAAGGTCTTTGTTGAATGAATAAATGATTGAATGCAATTTTTTAAGAGAGAAGGACAGTGAAAGAGAGACTGGGACACTTCATTGTGTACATGGTGCTGGGGTTCGAACTTGCAGACTCATGCATGCAAGGTAAGCACTGTAACCACTGAGCCACTGCTCCAGCCCAGAATGAATGTAATTTTAATTCAGCAAGTTCTTGAACCCTTGGCCATCCTGACTGAGTGACTGCTGTGAAGTTTTTCCAGTTAAGGATTAAAGAGGAACCCAACTCCCTTTGGTTAAACTATGATGGTTTTGAAATGTTTCTCAAAACGTCTGTATATAATTTCTTGCTTTACTAAGCACAGTCTACTGAACATTACTGCATCTTTCAATGATGTGATGGATCATTGAAGCTTCAGGGTTATCATGTTAAATCCAGTCTCATCTTTCAACTGCAAATACAGACATAGGAGGAGTAAGCATAGGAATGAAAGAAGAATGGCCTTGAAATGTAAACTTATAATTTTCTTTAAATAAATATCTACTAATGAATGTTTAGATCACACATCTGTTGTCTAAAATTCATACGGTGAAAAATATCAATATTTTCTAGGAATCTGCTCTATGGGAACTGGATCATTTCTACTATGATAAAATTTTAATTATCACAAAATAGTTTCTTTTATTCCAGAAATTATTTGTGAGCACTTATTGTATATAGAAAGATACACCTACTAGATCCAAGGAATAATTTAAATGAGCAGGACACAGCCTCTGCACTTGAAAAATCTCACAGAGAGAGAACTGAAATTCATTAGAGTCTAAAATTATTCTCTGTAACCATATGTAATTATGTAAAATTCTGTGACCAGAGTGATTATTCTGTTAAGGAGAACTTCCCAGAAGACGCACCGTGTGAGGTAAACATAAGTGATGAGTAATAATAATTCATCAACCAAGGATACCATGCTATAAAACTCCGAGGAGCACCATCCACATGGTGTGTTCAGATACAAGCAAACAGAATGCTACAGAATTGAATCAGAGAGGGCTTTAATTTCTCAAAATCTAGAGGGAGGTGGTGCTAGGTTGGTTTAGGTCATGACCATTACATCCAGTCTGTTTCTGTCATTTCACTTCTTTCTCCTCAGGATGTAGTTTTTATCATTGAATTTATCACCACCTCCTGGTCATAAGATAGGTTCCAAAGTTCCAGGTGTTAGCACATTCAAACACAGGAAGGAAGTTGAGTAGGTGAGATGATTCCTTGAATCTCTCTTTTTAGTTTTCATTTTGTTTATTTTCTCAACTTTATCAAAGTATAACTGACTGATAAAAAGCATATATATTTCCAGTGTAAAAAGTTAATACATTTTAATATATGTATCCATTGTGAAATGACTAACTCAACTAACATTTCTATCACCTCACATACATATTTTTTCTATGGAAAGAACATTTAAGATCTACTTGCCTAACAATTTTCAACACTTTGAAAGTATTTTAAAAATACATACAATATATTATTATCAACTATAGTCACCATGTTACACACTAGATACCCAGAACTTATTCACCTTAATTGAAATTTTGTACCTCTTGACCAACATCTCTCCATTACCATCCCCCATTTTTTTAAAAGAGGAAAATTCTTTCACAGAAGTCTCCCAGAAAATTTACCCTTATGCCTCACTGTACAGAACTTATTATAAGACCATTACTAAATGCAAGTAAGATTGGGAGATTATGAAAGCAAGGCAGTAATATTTTTTACCCCAATTTTATAAAGCAGTTACTACTGGGAGGAAAAGGAAAGGAGGGGAAAGCTCTTGAGTAGGTAACTCTGTGTATCCAAACTATTCTAATATTTTTTTAAAAGTTAAGACTTTTAGTCTCGAGAACAAATATTTGGACAAATACTAAGCATTTTGTCCATATCTGCTAAAACTGTGCCAGGGTTTTTTTTTTTTAAAGGCAGGGATAGTGAGAGAGCGAGAGAGAGAGAGAGAGAGAGAGAGAGAGAGAGAGAATCAATTTTATTTAGTTTTTCATGTGGCTTTTGTTGCTCTGAGACATTGTTGTGTACGTGGTGCTGGGGTTTGAACTCATGTACTCACGCATGCCAGGCAAGTGCCGTAACCACTGAGCCTCCACTCCATCCCTGTACCAGGGTTTCAATAACCTCTGACATTTTCTTTTCTTTTTTCCCCCTCTCAAGAGTAATATGTCTGTACTAAACATCCTGTTTTATTTTAGCAACACATCTATGAGATATATATTATCATACTTAATTTCTATTTGCAAAGGAGAAAATTGGGTCAAGGAGAGGTCAAGCAACATAGGTAGAAAATAATTAAATAATGAAATCTGGATATTGACAGCAAGTCTCAAATTTTTATATATTCATAATATATTTGTGCATGGCAGGGGTACTGGGGCTTGAACCCAGGGATACTTCATCACTAAGCTATATATCCCCAGTAATTTTTAGTTTTTGAGTCAGGATCTTACTAAGTTACTAAGGTTGATCTCAAACTTGTGATCCTTCTGTCTCAGCCTCCTGAGTAGCTGGGGCTATAGGTGTGCACCTGTGATATGTATACCACGATATATTATGATAATTCCATACACTGTAGTGCAGTTTTGGACTACAACATAATGTAACAGTGAATCTCTGTCATACTTAAAATTGACCAGTGTAGCCTAAGGTAGACTAATCAATTTTGTAGGGATTATTTGTTATAGGCTAACAAGTAGCTCTGTTCAAGAGGGCACGCTTTGTTCCAGGATGATGTAGGGCCTCAGAGAAATGAAGAATCGGTTGTACCCTGTCACAGAAAGAGGCAGAGAGTTTAGAAAATAACCTGCGTATGAGTAAAACAGATTGTATGACAAATGACCTTAACAGCAAGAACTCTACATTCCTTGGATTCCTTTCCATCCTTCCCTTTTTCTGGTTTACACATGTCCATGCAGAATAACTAAATTGCCAGACACACACACACACACACACACACACACACACACACACACACACACACACTTGCCAGGAGATAAGATGAGTTTTTAGAAAGCCACAGGAGGCTAAAATGTACTTCATTACTGGGGTAAGAGGCGGCATGGGCCATTTGAAAACTCTCTGAGATGGACTCTATGCTCAAGATCAATAGACAACACTGGATAACAGCAGCCATGGTCGCCATGGTAAGGCTTTAACTATAATGACAAGATTTAACTGGATGGATCACAGGGAGAAATTCTTTATGAACAACACAGGGTTGGCACCCTAACACAGCTCATCTCCAACATATTTCTGAGACTATTCAATAGATAGTGCTTTGAAGAAAGAGTAAAAATTGGGTCATTTCATTCTGGGGCTTTCAAAGACTGTTCTTCTAAACCAGGCAAGGTTCTAAACAGCTCCCACAGTTTTTAGCTATAATTCAGGACTGTGGCTGTGTGTTTACTTGACCTCATTTCCAATACGAAGAATTAGCTATAAGATAAGTAAAAATAGATTTTTCCCAACCAGAGCACACTTTAGTCAGGGCAGAACCCAAGCAAGCAGAGCCCTGAAGCATGGATCTAAAGAGTGTGAGAGGTTAAGGATAGAGTTTGCTTAAGTTATGATCAAGAGTTTTTGAAAACTGTGTGCCACAGCAAGAAGTAGAATGATATATTCCTGAGTTACAGGTTGTTCAGCATATTTTGAGCATGCAAATTATTGTGTTATCCAAAAGAAGTGTTTTCAGATAGGCAATAAATTTTATGGCTAATACACACTCCAAAAATTCAGAGCAAATGGTTAATGTGATCTTTCTAATTAAAATATTTATTTTTGAATTACTTATAACTTCAAATTTCATTGTAAGAAATAATATGGAGAGATCCATATTCCCTATACCCACTTTCTCCAATTCTAAAAGTTTTCATAATTTATAAGTACAATATCACAATACCATAAGTAGGATATATTGATAATGATATGATCCTTTAACTTCAGATTTTTCCAGTTTTAGATACCCTTTGTGTGTGTGTGTGTGTGTGTGTGTGTGTGTGCAGTTCTGTGGGGTTTTATTTACATATACATTCATGTATCTATCATCACAGTCAAGATAGAAAAGAGTTTCACCACTTCTATGATCTGTCATATAACCTTGGTATTAGTGGCTTAATGGCCTGTGAAGCAAAAGTGAGGACTACTTCATTATTTAAATTAAGTGAGAGAATCAAACAATTTAAACAAAAGTTATGCATTACTAAATACTCATTTGTAATTTCCTTTCATTTTATTCTATATGTAAATTTCCTTCTGGATTGCTAAAAATATAGTTAAAATTACCCTACATAGTTCCAATATTTTCACATGGCCATCTGAACAAATATAATAATAATCAATTATTTCCATTGTAAAACATGCAATCCATCAATTACATGCCTAGGTTTATCTTAGAGAAAGGAAAAAAATATGTTCAAAAACCTGTATACAAATGCTCTTAGCAGTTTATATGAAATAGCCAAAAGTTAGAAACAACTCATATCTCCTTTATTGTGTGAATTATAAAACTTTGATACATTCACACAATGGAATATTACTCAGCAAAAAAACAAAAAAGGAATAAATATTGATACAACTTGGTTGGATGTCAGGCTGTATGGCTAATGTAAAAAGTCAATCAAAATACACCCTATATGATCCCATTTATATAATATTCTCAACATGACAAAATTATAATGATTAAAAAAAACATTGAGTAGGATGAATTTGAAGCCATAGGTTAAATTTTGTGGTTCAAATCCTTATTGTGGCCTTTTACTAGTTTGAGGACATTTAATAAGTGTAATTATTTAAACTGTTTGAATCTTAGTTGACTTCTTTGTAAATTGGCAGAACTAATTTAAAAATGTTTACTTACTTTTAAATAATTTTAGACTCACAGGAAGTAGTGAAATAAAGTACAGAGAGTTCTTTATGTATTCTTTCCAAATTTCCCCCCATTTTTGCATCCTACATAACCATAGTACATTATCAACACTGGAAAACTGACTTGGGAACAATGCTACTAACCAAATGACATGCCTAATTCAACTTGTTTTTTCATTAAAATAATTTTTCAGTGGTGTCACTTTGAAAATTCACCATATATGTAAATTCATATAACTTTCACCATAATAGGGATATACTAAATATTGTGTCCCCACCCACAACCAAAATTCTTTGTCGAAACCCTAACCCCCATTGAGAAACCTAGCTGAAATCTAGCTTAATGTATACTAGTTCATAGATGAAATAGGGATTCATAAAAGGAAAATTGACTTCCCAATGTTGCAAAGCTTGTGTAAGGAAAACCAAAGCATAGAATCTCATCTCTAGATTTATAATTTCATTCTCTTTCAATTACTAAGAAATATATACTTTTTTAGAGTCAGTCTGGCACCATCTCATGTGAATCACTAGCCACATTGTTCCCAAATATTTAACTGATTATGTTAATTTAAATAAACTATGCATAGCTGAGTTTCAAATGCAAGTAAAAGAGAATTTATATCCTACTGAACACATGTATTTAAATTACTTACAAATGGTTAAGATAAGAAATATGAATACTCTCATTGAGTTAAAATTTTCAAGGTTAAATGAGTTTTATAAAAACTCATTAAATTTAGGAAGCATAGAACATTGGTTAAAATAGGGATTATCAACAAAAAACAAAAACTGAAAAATAAAGTAGGACTTTGAAACTCTGAGTAAATGCTTTCTGCAGTCAGGGAGTACCCATCTGCCAATTTTGTGCCAGGAGAGTTCACTGAAGAGTTTTACAATTCAGTTTTTAAATGGATCACCATGGAGTTTTAAATGATCTAGAGTTTTAAATGTGATCAAGCTTCATCTTGATTAATATGGTGAATATGCTCATTCATTGGCTTACTATTGATTGAGCACTTTCTTTTTCCCAGGCTCCATAGAGGAGCTAGAATTGTACTGGTGAAGTAAGATACAGTCCCTATTCTAAAGAATCTTAGGTTATAATAGGAGAGACATCTAGAAAAATGATTAGGAGCCTACAATTCAGGAAAGTGGATCACAATAGCTAACATTTCAGATAATTCAAATCAATAGCCAATATTTATCAAACACTTCTTAGGTGCCAAGCAATATAATATGCACTTTCAGGATTTCATCAAACTCTCTGAAAGGGCTGTTTTATTAGCACTAGGGAAACAACAGGTAGAACTGGTCCAAGGTCATTGAGCTAGAAAGCAGGGGAGGCACAACTGGGATCTGTTGTCATCTGTTAATGATGACAACTGTTCCAAGCGTGATCGATGGGGAATATACACTATGCTATGCACCCACAACGGAGGCTCCTTCTCCAGCCTTGGTTGGTCAGCCACCATTTTATAGAGGACACTTGAGCACTGAGAGGACTTGGGATTATACCCATTGGGGAAGAATAAAAACGGCCTTCCAGGTAGTTGAGCAAATGCATGAGGAATCACCTGCCATTATCCTAAGTATCAAACCTGGCCTTCAGTTCCCTCCTTGGTATAGGCCAGTCTCATCTCTCACCACTCTCTATTCCAATGTTTCTTAAGTGTTAAATGAAACATTTGAAATTTCCCAGTTATTAAAAGGACTCAGTATGCTGTTGCTCTGGGCATACCATTCTTCTGTCTACCTTAGAGCTCTGCTTCTCAGGAATGCATAGCCATTCTATATGTCTCACTTAAACATTGTTTCCTTCAGGAAGCCCTTCACAAGCTCCACCCAGCCCTCTCTAAATTGGGTAGTGTCCTTACCCTCCACTACTATGCTCTCACCAGATTACTTCTGTCATTACAGAACTAAATACTCTACTAAGCCCATGTTCCAATATCTGCCTTCTCCATGAGACCATAAACTCCAATTAACGAGGATGGCTTTATTCATCACAATAAACCCAGAGCTGGGCACAATGCCAGACACATACTAGGTACTCAATAATTATTTTTCTAATACATGAAAAGATGTGAGTTTATGGAGTAACAACATCCCCATCTTGTGGCCTTTTACAGGACTCTGGTAAATCATAATCCCCTGCTGTGTTTTCAATACCAAAGCCAGGTGGGCTCTCAAGCTCCTTACTGCATGCATTGGATGAAAGTAAAGTAAAAATGAGATCCCATCTGCAAATTCAGTGTTTCCTACTGTTAGTTGACACAAAGCAGGAGAAATATTTGGAAAGGAATAAACCTGAATATACGGTTGTAAACAGAGATGAGGATTTTTTGAAGCACACAAACTCATTGCCTTATCTGCTTCCATTTTTGAAGCAAAGGATTTTATTTGAGTTTACCATCTGGAAGGACATTTCAGCACATATTTCCTTGTGTATTGACTCATTCTCAGTCAGATTCACTGCCTTCTTCAAATCAGAGTCTTAGATGGAAAGAGAAGGTAGAAATTTCAGAGAGTGCACTCAGATAGTGAGGGGTACTGATGGGCCCAGAAACCAAACCTACTGGCTGCTGGGCAATGTTCTGGTCACTGCCTCTGCTAAATCACAGTTGGGTTTGTTAATAATTAAGCAATGATCAGTTAGTGTGCAGTGGAATGGAATGATGGTGCATTGTTGTTTCTGCTCATTTTATTACGGGTTCATCACAATTAGCACACAACTTCCCTCATTGTGAGTGCACCGGAAGAGGATGCTGGCACATAAATTAAAGTTATGCTCAAAATGCGATGTTCTGAGAATCTGTCAGAAAAAGAGCAATAACATTAAAATTTTATAGAGGAATTAAAGTGGAAATTTTTATATACAACAGCATTAAATTTTGACAGACAAGCCTATTCATCCTGAAAATAATAATCCAAAACTTCAGAATCTCAGACTAGTTAAAGAAGAAAGAGGCTTCAAGGAAGACTAACTCTGATTAAAAGGAATAAAAAAAATTTTTGAAGGGTTTGATGTCTCCCAAATAACTATTTCTAGTGCTAACTGAAGAGCTTCCTATGTGCCATAAACTGTGCTAAGCTCATTTCATGTATAATCGTATTTACACTCACAAAAAGAAACTCACGCAGTTATTATTACCTACCACATGGTAATGAGGAGGAGGTAGAACAAAGGAGGGTCAGGATTCTCTTCAGTCTGAGCTTGAGTAAATGGCAGAGCTGAGATTCAACACACCAGATTCAAGAGCTCATGTTGTTTGTCCCTTTGCAAAACAGAGTCAAGCCCTTGCTCTATTACTTTGTCACGTAAAATCTTTTCAAGGTACATCAAATTCATGCCATCCCTTCTTAGGTACTCCGTGGATATTTTCTCTGTCTTTGTCTAACAGAAATTTCTACTGTAATAATAAGCCACAGTGAAATCAAAACAGCAGCAGATTTGGAGTTGAAAAGCCAGGTCTTTTGAATACTTGAATATTGGACTTTATCAGGCCACTCAACTTTCATGAAAGTTTCCTTAATGCATAAAATGTGACAAACCCTATTTCATAAAGTTGTTGAGAGAAGTTCATGAAACAATATCTTTGAAAAGGCCTTAGAGATGCTGGGTTCTCAAACATTTAGTAACACCAACTTGATGATACTCCATGAGTTCCCTAATCTCTTTAAAATTGCAAAGACCCTCCACCTTATAACAAGCCTGATGATATAGAATTCATCATTGGAGTAGTCAGGGTTTTCCAGAGAACCTGGAGATTTATTAGATAGGGTCACATGATCAAACACTGAATAGTCCCGCAAAGGCCATCTGCAGGCTGGAGAGCCATAGAAGCTAGTAGCTGCTCAGTTCAAGGAGCATAGAACCTCAGAAGGAGAGAAAGGCTAACAAGGTAGCCCTAGTTTGAGACCAACACCCTGAAAGTCCCCTGGAGAGCTGCTAGTGCAACCTCATATGCAAAGCTGAAGCCCTGTACTCTTATGTCCACCAGTGGTAGCAGAAGAAGACACCTGCTTGAGAAAAGTCCAGCGCAGGTAAACTAGCTTTTTCATTTCATCCAGGCTTTCAGCCTATTGGCTAGCACTGTCTATATACAAAGAGGGCCTTCCCCGTTCCATTTGCTAACTCATATGCTAATCTTTTCTGGGAACATCTTCACACATATACCAAGAAGTACACTTTGCCAATTTTTTAGATGCTCCTCAATCCAATCAAGTTGAAAACCCACATTAACCATCAAAGTCATTGAGATATTGCATTGGTAGAAGAAACTTTGAAAATACTTGTCACTATTTTCAAAAGTTTGGAAGGCTTTACTGAGTACAGGAAAATATTTTTTCCCTCAAATTTGTATGCTCAGCACATGAATACGTTTTTTCTAGCCACAGGCCAAAGCTTACTTTGCCCAAATTAAAAGTTAAATGGCTCTGTAAGTCATCACTGAATGGGGAAAAAGCAAATAAGATGGAGAGAAAATACACTTTGTTTATTTCTTCAGGTAGAAGCAATCAAACAACCATTCATTTATTCATTCAATCCTCTGTAAACATTTATTAAGAACCTACTATATTTGTTTTTAATAAAATATAATGCCAGTGTTCAGAATATTTGGAGATTGTTAAAGTTCATAGAAGTTGTAAATATTTTTACTCCCTCTTTCAATCATTCCCCAGAATGAAATTTGGAAAGTGACAAGCTTAATTTGTCTGTGAATAACACAGAAATGGCTGAATTCTCCAAGGTGACAACTCTGCCTCACTAATGAGGCTGCCTTCTATCTCATGATCTCTTCATTCCCTTGCCTTTCTCTGTTGTGATTTGGCCCTTCAGAGTATGTAGAAAATTATTCAGAAATTTTCTTTGCCACACTCTCTGCCCATTGATATAGTCCAAGACCATGAGACTGAGCAAACAACAAGGTATTAGGTCAATTTTCTCTTATCTCTTGCCACAGAGATAAAAGAAAGAAAATTTAAAGGAAGAACAAATGAAATTTTGCCTTCTCTGAATGAAAGATTAGAAACCAAAAGACTTTGAAATATTACTCTAATTCTGACTGCTCTTACATGTTCCCTGGTACAGACAGGTATGCCTTAAGAGCCAATCTCTGAATGAACAAAGTTCTTGAACTTTCTTCTCTTTTTCTAATCTATAAAATAAGGGTGGCACTGGCCCTTCCACTCATCGGGAGATCAGAAGAAATGACAGAGGCACAAAAGTGCCAAGGCAGACAATAACCACCCCAATGTTCCATGAGTGTAACTACATGGTTTTAGCCCCAGAAACCTCTTTGTTTCAGAGGTCTGAAGAGAGAATATAAGGAAAAGTAAACAGTGTGGTAGACTGAATAACGGCCTCCAAAAATGTCCACATCTTACTCCCTGGAATCTGAAAATATAGTACCTTACAAGGTAAAAGAGACTTGGCAGAAATGATTAATCAAACACCTGAAGATGAGAGATTATCCTGAATTATCTGGCTAGGACCAATGTAATCTCTAGGGTACCTATAAGAGAATGCATGAGGATCAGAGTCAGTAGTGGAAGATGAGACAATGAAAGCAAGAGGATGGACTGATACAAGGAAGAGGATGCGACCTGAGGAGCTCAGGTGGCCTCTAGAATCCAGAAAAGGCACAGAAACAGAGGATACCCTCACAGTCCCATAAGAAGCCAGCACTGCTGACAGCTCAGATTTAGACCAATGAGAGTGGTTTGGGACTTCTGAGCTGCAGTAGCAGGATATTAAATGTGCATTGTTTTAAGCCACTAAATTTGTGGTCACTTTTTATAGCAGCAATGTGAAACTATTACAAGTGAAAAAGCTATGTTCTCTAGTTAAAAAGAGCAAAGGAATGAGAATCAGAAGACTTTGGTTCCAGTTTTATCTCTGTCATACCTAGCTGTAAGACCTTAAACAAACCATGATACCTCTCCACACCCTGATTTATCTGTTTTAGTCAGTTTTTTCATCGCTGTGACCAAAAGACCCGAGAAGAGCAATTTTAGAGGAGGAAAGTTTATTTTGTGCACACAGTTTCGGAGGTCTCAGTCCAGAGACAATCAGCACCATTGTTCTGGCTCTGAGGTGAGGCAGAATGTCCTGGTGGAAGCATGTGCTGGAAGAAAATGGCTTAGACCATCAGAGCATGGCAACAGGGAAGCAGAAAGTCCTCATTCAGCAGGAACACAATTAAATCCTCTAAGAAATACCTCTGCGATCCACCCCTCCAGCCACACCCTACCCACCTACAGTTACCACCCAGTTAATACATTCAACTGGATTAATCCACTGATTAGCTTACCACACTCATAATCTGGTCCCTTCACCTCTGAACATTCTGGCATCATCTCATACATGAGCTTTTGGAGGACACCTCATGTATAAAACATAACATTACCCATAGAGGGCTTAGCTCTGAAAATCTATGAAGGACACAGTGCTAACTGTACTTAACCAATTAATTAACATCCTCCTTCTTAAAAAAAAAATAAAACCACCACATGATCCAACAATCCCAATACTGGGTAAATATCCAAAGGAAATGAAATAAGTATGCTAAAGAGATATCTACTGCGGGGTGGGGAGAAGGGAGGTAGGGAGGGATCTAGGGACACAATGTATATTGTAGCATATTTATTCCCTTGAGAATCCAAAAAATATTTATGCACTCATTTAATTCTGGAAAATTCACAACCTAAGCAGTTATATCACTTGTAGTGGCAAAATATAGAAGAATCAAGAGACTGGGGTGTGGACGATGTAGGAGTAATTCTGGTTTAAAAACAAACATATCATATTATTACTTTATACTTATTTATAATTGTACAATAACTCAACTCCTTAATAAAACTTTTTTTTTAAAAAGAGATGTTCATTGCAGCATTAATTACAATAGCCAAGATATGGAATCAATCTAAGAGACTTATTATGTGGATAAAGAAAATGAGTTACATATATAAGATGAATACCACTGGATTGTAAAAAATGAAGGAAATTCTATCATTTGAGGTAACATGGATGGAAGGATAATATGCTAAGTGGAATAAGCCAGATCACAGAAAGACAAATACTTCATGATTTCATTTCTATATGGAAAGTAAAATAGTTGATCTGGCAGAAGTTGAGAACCAAAGTTGGTTATCAGAGACTGAGGAAATTAGGTCAGTAGGAAGGGATGGGGAAAGATTGGCCAATGGGTTCTAAGTCACAGTTGGTTAGGAGTAAGAAGTTCTGGTGACCTAATGCATACATAGTAGGATGACTATGGATAATAATAATAATATATTGTATATTTCAAAAGCAGATACAGGAAAGGATTTTTAATGTTTTCAACACAAATAAATGACAGATATTTGAGGAGATAGATATTCTTATCCTGACTGGAACATTACAAAATATATGCACATATTAAAACATGACATGGCACCCCATCGACATGTGCACTCATTTTGTTAATTAAAAAACATTTTTTTTTAAATTTAACATCCTCCTTACCCTCCTAGTGATATTCAAAAATTTATATTATATTGTCCTTGGCATACCACACCTCAAGCAACTGTACACACAGATCACAAATTCCAGACATTAGCACTGAAAACACAGAAGTATATGAAATATATTTTTAAATCCTGGGATATATTTGCCTAATATACAAGATTTAAAAACAAATACATGGTGTTTGCCTTAGGGAGTTTTATTCTAAAGAAAGAGCTTCTTTGTTCTTACTTAACATACGGCCCAGTCATTCCACTACACCCACTGGGTGTTTATCTTCTCTGCTCTGGTGCAGTAATTTTAATAAAAGCCCTGCACCAGCTCTCACCTCAGGTGCACCTGTCACTCTCTGACAGACTGTTGAACATGGATGCCTTCCAGTGACTAAAAGTCATTATTTTGCCTTCTCAACCCTTCTGCCTTTGCTTCAGGTAGCTATCGCACAGTGTTATATATTTAGAAACATGATGTCAGCTGCTTCTTATTTTGCCAACCTTGAGAGGCCATGAGACTTGGATTTTCCAAACACACAGATTTCTCTTTGCACAATTTCCCATTCTAGAGCCACAAGGGAAGTCTGAAGAGTTAAAGGATCTATTAAAGCATCCCACTAATTTATTTTGCAATTTCTTCAAAATAAAGAGACCCTACCCAGGCACTTGGCAATGGACCTGAGTTGAGGGGGACAGACAGCTACACTTTGCCCTTCACTAGCCCTGTGTAAAGGACCTATTATTATTTTTTTTTATTTTTTAATCTGAAGCTGAACTCCTAATTGCTTTCAACCTGCCAGATTCTGCAAGAATTTTACCAAAATCAAATAGAATCTAATAAACTCTGAGTATAGGTTTAAGAACCAGATTCAAGGTACTTAGCAATTCTGACAGTAAAACCCGGGTCACATTTTGTCAGCTTGACAAAGGATTGCTCCTTCCTGT
>PVKS010042138.1:0-15607 GCA_004027875.1 Aplodontia rufa
AAAAGACCCGCCTCTGTTGCCTGCTAAACACACACCCAAGCAATCTCCACAGCTAAGCAACGTTAAATTTGCACATTCAAAGACTTTTTTTTGTATGATAGGGAGAGGGAGAGAGTGAGAGAAAGAAAGAAAGAGAGAACAATTTTATTTATTTTTTTATCTGGCCTTTGTTTCTCAGACACTTAGTTGTGCATGTGGTGCTGGGATTCGAACCCAGGTCCTCATGCATGCCAGGCAAGCGCTCCAACCCCAGAGCCAACGCTGCAGCCCCTCTTTCACATATTTGATTGTTTGGTGAGACAAGGTCAAAAATTTACATTTTAGAGGAAAAGAACTTATATCTAAACCTGCTGACACACATGAGGCAGGACAGGAGAAATCAGCATAGGTAGAAAGGAGAACAACAGGAAGGGAAAGAAACTGAAACTTGAAGTTGAAGAAGGTCCATGAACATCCTCCCCTTTGCTCCCCGGGCCACTTTCCTCCTGACATTTCATTGTGAACGTGGAGCTTAGGTTCAACCCACAACATGTGCATGCCAGGCAAGCACCATAACCCTGAGCCACTGCTCCAGCCCCACTCCAAGATTCTCAGATGGCCCATAAGTCTTTCCTACAGTGTTGTGAGTCCAATTAATTAATGCCCACATACATTGCTGGTTGACACAACACATCTTCTTCAGACCAAAGAAAGCCAAGAGAAAAACACAGATACATGCCAAGTGCTATTAACTACACGTTACCCACCCAGAGATCCTCAAAGAACCAGACAGCCATGACCTGTGTGTGCTCCGTGACTACATGAAGAGAGTTCAGCAGGCCAACGTCACCCCCATGTGCCTCTTGTGTTCACTATTTACCAAGTTTCTTTTCAAAGAAGCCCTTGAGGCGCCGAAAGAATCTCCTTCTGGGGTTGGCGCCCACTCCACCCCGGAGTGTCCTTGCTCCTAAATAAATCTCTGTGACTCTTTCTGACATGTCCTGAAATTCTTTTCTGCAAAATATGTCAAAACCCTGCAAGGGCCAAGTTAAGGTCCCCTTCTGTCTTCTGGGGACCTTCTCAGGTCAGTGACAAAAGGTAATAGGTAAAAGTCCGGCCAGGATAAAGTGGTCAGGAATGAGGCCTGCTACACAGATTTAAGCCAATGTCTTTCCTTATAATAAGAGTTAGTTTGCAAGGAGCCGCCCTTAAAAATGGAAATTTCTTTCATAGATGCAGATTTTCTTTATAAAGAGTCTCAGAGTAGCCAACTTCAATGTCAGAAAGTGGAACTTGGGCTCTGGAAAGCAATGTGAAAAATCCTCAAAAAATTAGGGATGGACTCACCATACGATCAGGCTATATATTGTTATTTTATATGCATTTTATGATGGTACAATATCTCAACTCATTAATGAAGAATTTTAAGAAAAGAAAGTGGGGCTTGGGGTGGAGTTTAGCGATAAGGTTGCTAATATGAGCATGGCCCCTGGTGGGATCCTCAGTACCCCAGATGAAAGAAGAAAGGAAGGAAGAGAAAGGGAAAGAGAGAGAGCGAGAGAGGGAAAGGAAGAAAGGAAGTTGTACTTTGGGGATCAATTTAATCGATAGACTTAAGTCTTTTTTTTTTTTTTACTTAAGTCCTTTCAATGTCGCTTGATTACATTACTGATTTTATGGAATACTTTTTTTTTTTAAAGAAAGAGGGACAGTGAGAGAGACAGAGAAAGAGAGAAACAACTTTATTTAGTTTTTCACATGGCCTTAGTTGCTCCGACACCAAGTTGTGTACGTGGTGCTGGGGTTTGAACCAGGTCCTCATGCTTGCCAGGCAAGCGCCGAAACCGCTGAGCCACCGCTCCAGCCCCTGGAATACCTTTTAAACAAATAGGACAAAGCATTTTCGTTTTGTTCTATTTTGTTTGTTTGTGAGATGCAGTCTCATTACTTTTCCCAGGCTGCCCTTAAACTCCTGGGCTTAAGGTAGGATGGAAGAAATAAAAAAAAAAGAGGGGGGATAAAATAAAGGAATGGAAATAAAATGAAAAATTTAGAGAGGGAAAGAGAGAGAGAAAATCAATGTTATGTATTTTTTCATCTGGTTTTTGTTTCTCTGACACCTAGTTGTGTATGTGGTGGTGGGGGAACCCAGGTCCTCGCGCATACCAGGCCGGCGCCTGAACTGCTGAGCCACCGCCCCAGCCCTTAAAATAAAATTTTAATTCAGAAGTTCTGCAGACTTTCCCAGGCCTCTCACACTCCAAACCAGTCTCTCTCTAAGGTCTATCATTCACCAATTACTGGGAAATCTGTAAATCTATCTTATAAACTGCTAGTTAATTCCCCCAATAAATAGATTAAGCCAAGAGAGAATACATTTTAAGAGGCCTATGGTTTAGAGTACTTTGCAGTGTTATGAACCAGACGATGCTGAGCACATTAGCCTCAGGCTCCTGAGGATGACCAGACCACCATAAAACTTCTTGAGATCCCTAGAGTGTCATCCCTAAGTCCCTTCCCATACCCACCCCTCTCCAAGTTTCCTTCAAAAGAGAAGTCGGGACCCCCAAAGGTGTCTCTCAATCTCAAGATGGCCCATGTTCTCCCTTGAATGTGCGTCTGCTTCCAGAAGGAGCCTCTGCCTATGCTCTGGCTGGCCCATGCTCAAATTCTTTTCTGTCACGTGAGCCAAGGCCCCGGCTGGCCTTGATGGTGGGGTAAGCTTGGTGTTCCGAGCAGTGAGATAAAAAGGACTCTAAATGATATGCTTACAAAGGAAATGGAGGCCACCTCCCTTGTTTCCAATCTTCAGGTGAGGATCCAAGCAGAGCGCCCTCGGCTACGAAGGTGAGCATGCTCAGGTGTTCGTAGAACAGCTGAAGGGCTCCCCTGCGCACGGGCAGGCTCCCACCCTGTGCTACACATCCCCCTGCCTGGGGGCATGGTGCTGGTCTCCACCGTATCCCTGCCTGCCGCCCCGAGGAGTGCCTAATAAAATGTCCCAAACCTCGGCACTGAGTCCTCCAAGCTCTTTCTTTGGGATTGGTACACAGTGTGCTTGGGGCACTTGCAGCGCTGAGACTGAAAATCTGGTACAGTTGGCAGGTTCCCAAATAGAGAGCTGATTTGACTCCGAGTCAAAAAAGGACACAGGGTCCGCAGGCAAATCCCAGGCTGGCCACAGCTCCATGTGGCTGGAGGGGGATTCCCTATTGGAGGGGTGGGGCCACTCTGGAGTATGGGGACACCCTGAAAACGCAAAGGGCGGGAGGGGACACCACAAGGATTGGAAGCAGCCTCCAATGTCGCCATGGAAAAGCATGAGAAACAAAGAACGCCACTGTGTGAATTCCAGTTAGACACGGACCGGCAGTTAGCGACTGAGGCTCAGCTCTGCAGAGTGCAGACAGAATTAGAATTAGAAAGAGACCCATTTAGCACAGGGTGACAGCAAGATGTGCTGTCACAGTGCTTAGAACTTGCAGACAAACGTCTATGGTTCATGCAGTGGTCTTATGCTAAACCAGTGGACCCAGTGCCCATCTTAGGGGATTGGACTGGTGAAAACTGGGACCCTCAGACTCGGGGCTCATTCAGGGAGTCCACTATTCCCCACGATTCAGGAGTGGAGGTGAGGAAGAAGCTGTAGTGGAAGGCAGACCCCTGACGGTGCCCAAGTTAAAAAGCCAGCAGCAGCAGCAGGACGGGGTGGATCCAGATCTGCTCCCCACACCGTGAGACCCTGCAGCCCCCCTGCAGCTGGCGGAACTGGGATCCAAGTTTAGGCAGAAAGCAAGGGAAAGTGTGCCTGCCCGGCTGCCCTGCCTGTGGGACCCCGTTGCAGATGGGACAAGGCTGAATGGTTTGCAACTGTCTGAAGTGGCTTTGGTAACTGCCACCTGCTCACGTCAGTGCCTTTACGCGGGTGCCACAGATGAAACTGTGGGGTCGTTACCAGCTTGGCAGCTTCTTGCTACTCGCAATATGTATCCAAGTCCCAGAGATGGCACCTGGACCTCAAAGGAAGAATTGCAGGCCTACTAGACGTGCAGCCTTTCCCAGGACCCAACAGCATGACTTTCATTGCGGGATGAGGGATGTAGCATTCCGCAGGGTCTCTTCATCCATTTATGGTGCCCTGGTAGCAATGTTATTCCCACGGGGGCAGGCCCTCCAGAAAGCAGATCTAGAGGAGACATGAAGATTGCAGAAGAAAACACGAGTTCTTAGTAGCCAGCCAAACTGGAAGGACCCCCTCGAGTCTCCCATAAGCAGATGTGGGTGGACTTAATAACAACAGCGTTGGATGAAAGCAAAATAGATAAACAAATGAAGGCCACCCTGTACAGTTATACAAGCAATTGCCAAAGGATAAAAGGGTTCTCCGTTACCTTGCAGGAAGGAAAAAGAAGAGAGATGGAAAGGTAGAATGGACCCCTACTCCAAGGGAAGATGTCGTGAACACAGATCCCATGGCTCTCCTGGGGAGTCTTTGAGCCCTTGATTGCGGGAAGACTTAAGTGGAGAGGTCCAGGTTCAGAGGTCTGACCCATGTTTCTGGACCAGATACCGTATATAGAATTGGCAATGTGTTGGTCTTCAAAAAATATTCAGAGAGCCAGGTATGGTGGCAGATACTTGTAATCCCAGCAACTCGGGGGAGGCTGAGGCAAGAGGATTGCAAGATCAAAGGCAGTCTCAGCAATTTAGTGAGGCTCTAAACAACTTGGGGAGATCCTGTCTCAAAAAGAAAAGAAAATAAAAAAACAGGCTGGGGAGGGACTGGAGCAGTGGCTCAGCATTAGAGCACTTGCTTGGTGTGTGCAGGTTTGAATCCAGCACCCCATACATAAGTGTCCGAATAACAAAAACCAGATGCAAAATAAAAATTGATTCTCTGACTCTCTCTCTCTCTCTCTCTCCCCTCTCTTAAAAAGAAAAAAAGGCCAGGGATTTGGCTCAGTGGTTAAGCCCCCCTGGGTTCAATTTCAATTCCTGGTACCAAAAAAAAAGAAAAGAAAAATGCAGAGAGCAATAGCATTGGTGGACACAGGAGCCGAGTGTACTCTGTCGCACAGTCCCTGACAAATTCCCAGACAGGTAACCTGCTGCTGATGGATATGGGGGGAAAGCAGGGAGAGTCTGAGCTGCATCAGACTGCAGCTTGGTCACCAGCCACCCATGCCCTGCGCCGTGTGCAGAGCCCCCATCCTGAATGCATCCCAGGTGAGGGGTAAATACCCACAATCTTTCATGTGACGCTCCGTTTGTGTCGCTGGGAGATTAAGCATCCTTGGCTCTAGGGCCAACATCCAGGCATGCTGAACGCACTCCTGTTGTTTTGACTGCAACGTGGAGATTTGTCGCCACCAAACCATATCAGTTCCCCAGTGGCCACCCAGAGATAGTGGAGACCAGACATAAATTGCCTAAAATAAAAATGGCCCACCGAGCCCAGAGTCCTTGCAACTTCCCTGAGTGGCCAGGAGGAAAGCCGGATGGAACTTGCACAAGACAGCCGAGTACAGGGACTAAATAAGGCGACCCCTCTGCTTTATGTGGTCGTTCCCAGCATAGCCACCCTTTATAGCTATGCACTGGACTTTGCTTGTGGCTTCTTTAGCAGAAATGTAGCTCCTGAGTCGAGCCCCATCTGCCTTCAGGTGGAGAATGGACCTGGACCGTTTCGTTCAAGGATATTCCCATTGCCCCGCCAATACTACAGGACGGCAATGAACCTGCGCCGACCTCTGCTGCTGAAATGTGTTCGTTACGTAGTGATGGCATCTGGTTCTCTTTCAGTGGCCACCAAGGCGACTCCCACGCTGTTGACTCATTGGCAAGAGAGAGGCTGGGTCGCGAACCCTGGCAAAGTGCAGGTCCTGGCATGTCACTGAAGCTCCTGGGTGCCGTCTGGTAATGTATGTAGGAGGGGCCCAGTGTGGGACAGCTGACCAAGCACATGGGTCATTTCATCAGCCAGATGAACAGTAAAAAAGCCACAAGTCCTGGGGACAACAGACACACGGAAGCCTGCTAAGCTCACCGCCCATGTCACTCCAGATGGCTTTGGATGGGGCTTACGGCAGTGGATCAGAGGACAGATGACCCCACTGGGTTTTGGTCACGGTTATGGAAGAGGGCAGAGGAACGTTACAGATATTGGAAAAACGGTTGTGCGCCCCTTCTTCTCTCCTTTCGGCCACAAAGCCCATCACCAGAGAAGCAACTGGCAAAGAGGGCTGGAGGAAGCCCCAGCGGAGGGAGCTGCCACATGGCTGCATCTGAGATTAAAGCAAGTGGGACAAAAGACTCCGTGGACAGCCGCTACACTCTGGGGGCTGCCATGAAGACCTCTGATGTTGCCACAATGGCCTTGCCTGCTCTTAGCACTGCCCACCGTGACTGAATGCCACCAAGGGGGCCTATCAAAAGAGGTGACGTCCCCTTGCAGCAAAGGCACAGACTCCACTGACCCTCTTGCGTTTTTAGAAGGGGCCACATATGCTGACTTGCGACAGTTACAGGCCTGATGCAAACCTTCCCCAGCGGTGGGCTGATCAGAAGGCAGCTGTTACGGGACTGATCCGGCTGAGCGCCAGGTGTGGAGCACCACAAGTGACTAAAACTGACCAGGACACGCATCTCACAGGCCGTGACACGGCACAGGCGGCTTGAGACCAGGACATATGGGTTTTCCACCTGCCATGAAATCCAGCAGGAGCTGGATTAACCACAACATTGAATGGCCTAATGGAACAAGCTGAAGACCTGAATATCCCTATGCAGGGGTGGGCTGTTCATTTACCTGAGGAGCTGAGGACAACCAATTAAAAACCCAGCTGGGCGTGAAGGTGCACATCTGTAATTCCAGTGAAGTGGGAGGCTGAGCAGAGGATCACTAGCCTCAACTTACTGAGGCCATAAGCAACTTAGCAAGACCCTGTCTCAAAATAAAAAATCAAAAAGGCTGGGAATGTGGCTCAGTAGTAAACACCTCTAAGTTGAGTCCCTGGTACCAAAACAAACAAACAACCCCCCCAAAACCCAAAACCAACAACGATAAAACAAAACCCAGACATCAGAGGCCTTCAGCCATCTGTAACCTCACCCATGGCTGCCACCATTTTCAGATAAAGAACACATTTTCTCAAGCTAGCATGGGACACAAGGAACAACTTTCTGTTGTTGGTCCCTTGAGATGTCACATTGGAGACAAGGAGCATTAGCTGGCCATGGACAGCACAAGGAAGACCCTGGCTGTTTGCTTGACCCGTTGAGGGGAGGGAGAATGCCTGAATGTACAAGCAAGTCCACTCCGCTAGAAACCTGGCCCTCGCATGTGCAGGTGGTGCTACCCTGGGGTGTCATCCATCCCCCAAGGAGCACTGTATCAGTATATGCAGTTATACCTTCCAGAGACGCCTTCATCTTTCTAGATCTCTGAAGTGCAGATAGGCAGATTGGCCAGCCTCCCCTGCAGGCTGTGTTTTTAACACAAGATCGCACAGTCACCTGTATGCTGCTTCCTGCAGATGATTTGCCATTAGTGATGCCTATAAAACATTTGTCATATTCTTCATAGGTTAGTGACAAATAAAGCTCTTCCTGGCCAGTGGCGGTGGCACATGCCTGTAATCCCAGGGACTTGGGAGGCTGAGACAGGAGGATCATGAGTTCAAAGCCAGCCTCTACATTTTAGTGAGGCTCTAAACAACAGAGAGACGCTGTCTGAAAAATAACATATAAAAAGGACTGGGTATGTGGCTCAGTGGTTAAGTGGCCCTGAGTTCAATCCCTGGTACAAAAAAAAAAATCCTATTCCTAGGCTGGGCAAATGGAAACTGCACATCATGCCAATCAGAGTTCTGGTTGGGTCTGCTCACAACGCCCTGTGACTGCAGCCGAAAGGACTTTCTGGGGAAGCCCAAGGTACAAAGGAGACAAGCTGGACTTGCTGTCTCAATTGCCTTAACAAGCTTGCCGGGTCACGCCCTTTGGACCGCTGTTGTAAGAGATGGAAGCCATGTCCCGCAGAGACCTGTCCCAAGAGCTTCAGGAAACACACGGGTGGCACAAGATTGTGAGGGACACCAAGGGGCTTCTGAGGCACTGAAGGGGTGGAGTGTTGGAGCTAGCTCCTGTCAGTTCTGGGCTGTGAGATAAGGACTTAAAACAATGTGACAACAGAGAAAGGGAAAGGGAAAATGGGTCACTTCCCCTGTCTCCAATCCTGAGGGGAGGATCAAGGCAGAGTGACCTTGGTTCTCAAGTGTAAGGATGTTCTCATAAAGCATCTAGAGAAATCTATCTACGCAGCGGACATGCACCCTGACCCCCTGCTTGTAGGTGCAGTGTGGCCCTCCATTGTATCCCAGCCTGCACCCCAAAAGCTCTCCTTTGAGTCATCCAGGTTTTTCTTTGGGAGTAGAAACTGTATTCTTGGGGTGTCTACAGCCGTGGGGTTGAACAATTGAGTCTCCCCTTCTGTCCAGGAACTCCTCGCCTCTTCTCCCATGGGAGCCTCAAGCGATCCTCCTGCCTCAGCCTCCCAAGTAGTGGGGACCACAAGCATATGCCACCCCACCTAGCTCCAAGAGCATATTTTATTTCTGCTTGTCGTGAAGGAGCATTTGCGAAAGCCTCGTTAGAGATTGCTGAAACTTTCTTGCTTTAATTTATCACAGGTTTCGGCCACTTGGGAAATCTTGCAGGGAAGGGATTTTGAAGTCTGCGGGTCATTAGAGAAGTCTAAATCTGGGTGTCCCCGTTGCTTTACTTGTCTTAAATGCTTTGCCTGCCCTAGGTCTAACATCTGTTCTCCTCTTTTGAAGAGGGAAATGTGTGCATCATGAATTTCTAACCAATTCCTAGGGAGAAGATGGATCAATGGAGAGGGGAGAAGTAGGAAGGAGTGAGAGCTGAGAAGAGGCCCCACTTGCAGCATTATGGGTTGGGACTGGTCCCAGAAATTTGTTGGCCCGTCTTCTAAGAGAGGGACACCCTGAAAGGGATATCTTTTTTCATTCAATGTCACAAAGCCAAAGACCAAACTGAAGCTCTGCCTGGACTCCCAGGCATTCCTTTGAAGTATGGGGGTACACCTCCATGACCCTCTAACTCCAACATTTTGTATTCCTGCAGAACCAGCACCACATGGATGATACCAATTCTCCTGCCATTCAAGCAATAGCCAGGCCCCCTTGGACTACAGCTACAGTGGCCTTTTAACACCTGGGTGACTGATCATCATGAATCAAATACCGAGGAAAGAACTTTTTGGCACTCCTTTAGGAGGGTGTACCCAAGGTCTCTTCTCCAAGTTTTCTCTTCTATACCCTTGATCCCACAGTGGGCATGATCTTGCAATTCCTAAGATACCCTCAAATCTCAAATCAAATCATCTTTCCTATTGTCTCTGTGCAACTATTTAACTTCTCTTTAGTGGCAGTAATCTCTTCAACAACCACGCCTTCTGGAGCTCCAATTTTACACTTACCTTTCTGGCCACGCTGCAGGTGTTTAACATCCTTGTGTTTTGCTTTCCACTCCTGATTCTCACAATACAACTGGCCGAAAGCCAGTGGCAATACCTATGGCGATATCCATGCCTTAGTGCTGTGCTGCTTTGAAATTTCCTCCACCAGATTAGTCCATCACCTTTCAATTTGGCCTCGCACAAACTCTCAGAACATGGACAAAATATAAACAAGTTCTGTGCCTGAATACAACATAAATGGCTTCTAGTCCAATTTCCAGCAGAGTCCTTCTTTCCCTCTGAAACCTCAGAGGCACAGTCTTTACTGCCCGCATTCCTCTTAGCATTCCACCTGCTGAGCTCGCTACAGAATCAACCACCAAGTTCCACACAGTACTCTAAGCCTTCTTCAGCCTGAGTCTCCTGACTTTTCCAAACTCCTCCAGCATACCAACTCCAAAGGTTTCTGAACCACGTGATCAAGGTTAGTCCTACCTGCAATCCCACTTCATGCCAGTTTCTGGCTGAGTCAGTTTTTCATTGCTATGACCAAAATGTCTCACAAGGGCAACTTACAGGAGGAGGAAGCTTATTTGGGTTCTCAGTTTCAGAGGGTCAGTGCATGGCCAGCTGACTCCTTTACTGCGATCTGAAGAGAGGCAGAGCATCACAGCAGAGGACAGCTTCACAGCTCCTGGCAGATGGGAAGCAGAGCCAACATCCTGTACTTAAAGATGAGTAGGGTTAGGAGTCAGAACCAAGTTCGGCCAGGCTCCCTGGCTGTTATAGCGGGTAACTGGACTTGTCAGCAGTCACAGGAGATCATGAACAGCTTCAGCACTCCAAGGAAGGGGACAATTTATGTCTTCCATTCTTGAGTATTGTTTAAGGGGTTTTTTTTTCAAGGTTTCCAAAATAATCAAGAAATGGTTCATTTTACTTTGGTGGGACATTGTTGAATCTTTCTCCAATCAGTAATTTTAGGGAAGACTTACAGAATAGGTTGAGGAAAGGCTTGAGTTCTTGTTCCTCTTTGTGTGTGTGTGTGTGTGTGTGTGTGTGTGTGCTGGGGATGGAACCCGGGGCCTTGCACATGATAGGTCAGCACTCTACCACTGCACTACATCCCCAGCATTTTTTTTTTAAATGAGGGAAGGACAGTGAGAGAACAAGAGAGAGAGAGAGAGAGAGAGAGGAACAATTTTTATTTAGTTTTTCATGCAGCTTTTGTTGCTCTGAGACTTCTTTGTGTGCGTGGTGCTGGGGTTTGAACTCGCATACTTGTGCATGCCATGCAAGCACTGAAACCGCCGAGCCATCGCTCCAGCCCCCTCCCCAACATTTTTTGAAATGTTATTTTGAGACAGCGTCTTGCTAAGTTGCTTAGTCTGGCCTCAAACTTAAGATCCTCCTCCCTCTTCCTCCTGAGTAGCTGGGATGACGGGAATGTGCTCTTGTGCTTTAGCTGGTTTTTCTTTTTTATAAATGTAAAATTTAGATTTATTCAGACTAGGAAACTATGTTTCACGTCATACATGCAATGTATCATGAGGATTAATTACATGTTACAAACTGAGTTAGATAGATGTTGAAATAATATAGAAGGTTTAACATTCTGGGTATGGAAAAAGAAATCACCTAACAATCTGAGTGAACCTCACAACCCTTATGCTTGGGGAAGGAAGCCAGACACCAAGGAACGTATACTATATCGATCCATTTTTACGAAATGTTGGCTGTCTTTCTCAAACTAAAGCTCTCTACAAATCTTGTTCATTTAATTTCAGTGAGCCATGTTCTGGCTTTCAATTTCTCACATGTACAAGTTGGTACAGATCAGAGTGGCCTGGCTTCTATGTTCAAATAATAAGCTCTTTGGCACCCCTACTGGGTCATGGAACCCTTCAGTAATAGTCCCTAATTCAGCCTTAATCCAGGGGATGCTGTGCTCAGGGCTCCCTGGACCTGTGTGCCAGTTCCCATGACAGGGAGATCAAGTGTGACTTTGATCCCATTGAGTGACTTGTGTGACAAGGGAGGGGCTTGAGAAGAGATGGGGCAGGCAGTGGTGGAGCAGATGGCATTGAGGAGGAGGCAGCTATGGAAGAGTTTGAGCTCAGAGCCAGTCTCTATTCATTGCTTTTTTACTGGCCTGGGGAAGTAGCTCAGTGGTGGGGCATTTGCCCAGTGTGTATGACGCCCTTGGTTCCATTCCCAGCACCGCAGAGAAAAAAAAATTTTTTTTTAGATTTACCATTTGCAGGGAGTTTATCTTTTTCTCTGTTACATGTAGAAGCATCTAAGTACCATTAAAAACCTCCCAGGGCTGGAGCAGTGGCTCAGTTGTTGGGGCACTTGCCTGGCATGCAAAAGGACCCAGGTTCAAACCCCAGCACCACATACACAACAAAGTGTTGGAGAAACAAAGGCCTGATGAAAAAATAAATAAAATTGATTCTCTCTCCTAAAAAAAAAAAAGAAAAAGAAAGAGAAAAAAGAAAAAAAAAACAAGCTTCCCACTCTTCTGTTGGTTTTAAAACTGAATTTTTCCAAATGAGCAGGCAAATAAACCAACTTTGGAATTTCAAAAGATCCGGTTTTGGCAACTGGAGTTTAAGGTCATCCTCAATCAGCTTAGACCATTTTCCTAGGTACCCACGAGAAGAGGCTCTGCAGCTGGGACCCAGATGGAGACTCTCGGGTGGGGAGGGACCCAGTGTGGGAGATCAGTTTCCTGTGATTTCAGTTCCTTGGGACGTGACCAAACCTGAGAAGTGCAGGGTCAGGTGTGCAGCTTGTGGCTGTGGCTCCCCAGGGAGTCACCGTGGAGTCCCTAACATTTTGCATGTCACAGAAACCCAGCTGCCTTATGGTAGTTGGGGTGCTCAAGGTGCTGGGTGCACCCCCTGGATGAGCTGACCCTCAGAGGTGGCGCTCATTCTTCCCATGTTACAGTGACTTTCCCAAGGACACATCTGGCACGGGCTGGAGCTGAGGATTGGAGCAGGCGTCCTGGTTCCAGAGCCCGCTCTGATCTCCCCACCATCCGCCCGAGTATGAAAGGGCAGGTGAGGTGGGGCAGGGACAGTGGCAGGTAGCAGGGATAACCACAGTAAGCCTGGGTGTGTACTCCCCTGGGAGGGCGTGGGGGGGGGGCTTCTGTAGGGTAACCAACATTTCCAGTTATCCTGGGACTCTCCACCCAGTTCTTGGCCTCTGTGTCTCCCAGCAAGCAGCCTGAAGATCAGAATCCCTCTGGGGGAGATTCCGAGGTCCCAGGATGTGCATTGTCCACACACGGGGTCTCTGGCAGGCCCTTAACCACCTGTGCAGGCCGCAGCCCAGGGCCCTTCCTAAGAGGTTTTCTAGGGCAGGTGTGACCCCTGCAGTTTTCCTCTAACCCACAGGCCTTAGACTCCACTCAGCTAGTGTGCTGATATTCCAGTTTAGAAATTACCTGCTCAGCCTCAGCGTTGAAGTCGAGCTCATTAAAAGCGAAACCAGCATCTGGGCTGTGGGCCTGATCCACTGGCCTGAGGCCTACCTGGTCCTAGCAAGGTGGGAGAAGAACAAGGCCCTGTAGGCTGAGGACTCCCAGGGGCTCCCAGAGCCAGATGAGCAAGGCCCGGGGAGGGAGGGCTGCCACACCACCCTGGGGCTGAGGGACCCCAGCTGAGAACTCGGCCTAAAGCCACCGGGTCAATGTGGCAGATTGCACTCACCTCTCTACCTGCAGTCTTCCCTGGAATCCCAAGAAAATGACACAAGGAACTTGTTAAAAATGCACATCCATCAACTGGGACAAAGACATGGGAGCAAGTGACACCGAAGGAGGGGAACCAGCAAGTTCAGGATGCTGGAAGGCAGATGGTGAGGAGGGACTCACAGGGACGGAGGAGGCTGAGACCCGGGCTGTCAGGAGGCCGTCAGGACACAAGGCAGACAGGAGAACCTCAGAGAGGCTAGAGCTGGGAAGGACCAGGCACCTTCGAAGACCAGGAGGTACAGGGTAGGTGCAAACAGAAGGGCTGCTTCGTTTCCACTCTGGGGTGCCTGGACATCTAGGTCTCCTACCTGGTGGGCACAGACAAGATGTGACCCTGCCCACCACAGCAGGAGACCCCCTCCCTGGAGAGGCTGGAAGAGTAAACTGAGGTGACATTTGTGCAGTCTCAGTGCTGGCCTGGCACCTGCACTTCCTTAGCACTCAGATGGCCTCCTCCTGTCTTGTTCTCTTATTTTTTTTTTCCTCTCTTGGTCACAAAGAGGCTCAAAGTCACATGCATCAAAAGGTGATATGGAGGGGCTGGAGCGGTGGCTTAGCAGTTCATCACTTACCTGGCATGTGCAAGGACGTGGGTTCACACCCCAGCACCACATACACAACTAAGTGTCAGAGAAACAAAGGCCAGGTGGAAAAATAAATACAATTGATTCTCCCTACCCCCACTCCTTCTCTAAAAAAATTAAAAAAAAAAAAGAGGTGACTTGGAGAGTGGCATCTGGCTTCCTGCTAATAAGCCTCCCACTTATCACACAGCCTCCTCACCCACCAGGTTATTTGATGTGGCAGAAATGGCTGGTTGCCTTCCACGATCTAGTATTTTCTTCTTGAGTAACAGCCTCTCTTTTTATCTAGGTACCTTGCTTCCCAGGTGCAAGACAGTTCCCAGTCTTCTTGTAATTAAGTGGACCATGTGATTTTGTAAGTGGAAGTTGTAGGGGGAAAATTCAGAGATCTGGACCTTTAAAAGAGTCATAGCAGCTTCTTTCTTTGTTTTACTCTCATCTCTGAACTTGGATGTGATGGCTGCTGCTCCAGCAGCCATACTGGACAATGAGGATAGTGGCTGTACACTAGGAATGACAGAGCAGAGGGATGGAAGGTGCCATCTTCCTGGGGTTGCCGTATCAGCCCTGCATTGCTGTCTCTGGACTTCTTTAACATGCCAGAGAAATATACTTTCTATCATTTTGGGGTTTTCTTTCGTGTGCAAGTGATGCTAATCCTATCTGATGTGAGCTGAGGGGTGACCTTTCTGTTGACCTCTTTCTATTCAGAGATCCTGTCAGATAAGAATCAGCAGGGACCTTAGTTGTATGGAGTCCACAGGTCCCAGGACAAAATCCCGCACACAGATGTTTTCTTTAGCCTGTACAAAGTTTCAAGAATTAGGAAATATTTGAATACATTGTAAACTTTGAAATAGGGGCTTTCGGGTTTTCTTGAATAGTCAGAGGGTCTGCACAGCAGCATTTACCGGGGGCCTCCGCACCCCCACTGCCACCGTCCTTATCTCCCTTGTAACATGGGGATGCTTCCCTCGTCCTATGAATGCGTTCTGTTTAAGGGTTGTCCTGTGAGCCAGGGGTATCCGCAGGCGATTCATGAAGCGGGGACATCTGTGGCTTATCCCATGAGCTGGTTTGTGCATGTGTTGTCTCCATTCCACAGACGCGTAAAGCAGGCCTTGGAAGGATTTCCTGAGGGCCCCAGAGCGGTAGGTGGTAGAGCTGAGACCCTGGTCATCCATGTGGCATGCCTGGTCAGCATTTGAGGGTGTACCCTTTGACTTCCTAACCCTGCTCTCTGCTTCGCAGAGGAAGGCACTAGAGTCAAGGAAGAGGAAATATATAACCATTGTCATTTGTGCTGCACCACCAGCAGCTACAGTGGGTTTTCCCCTGTAATGTCAGTGCCTGGTACAGAGCCAGACTAGGAAATTGTTCTGAGCAAACAAGGGGAGATACCCTGTCACATGCAGCCAGAGCAGAGCCAGGATGTAAACCCAGGGGTCCTGCCTGTGGGCCCCTTCCCACAACCTGGTGCTGTCCCACCTACCAGCTGTCTTCTGGATGCTGACGGAGATCAAGCCCAAGGGCTCTGACATCTAGCATATTCACACCCAGCCCTGGCCGCACCTGCAACCAGCTGCCTCACTTTGAGCCTTGGTTCTCTCCCCCCACCCCCGTGATGGGGCTAACCACAGTACCCACCTCTCTCCACCTGCCGGGAGAAGTGGGGGGATCACACACGGGATCTCTCAACGTGACCTGTGCATAATAAGTGCACAATAAATAATAGCTGTGACGACCTGTTTTGTAAGAATGTGTGTGGAGGGTGGACATTCATTTGCAGACATCTGGAAA
>PVKS010042139.1:0-15606 GCA_004027875.1 Aplodontia rufa
AGCTGTTGAAAATCAGAAGTTGAGTAAATCATGGATATTGGAAGCTCAAAAGCAAATGAACTATTTCTGGGATAAAGTTATATTGTGTTTAGAGATACTAAATATTTGACATTTTAGGAATGATCAAATCTTTCAGATATAAATATGTCAGTTTTCTGTTACTTACCTAGGAGATCATCTTGGCTATACAAAAAACACATGAAAGCTTACAGATGCTCACAAGAATCTATATTTACTCTGGTCTCAATTTTACATTATTTGTTTATTCCTTACTTGCCACGTAATGGCAAGTTAGAAGGAACAAATTAGAACTATTGGGAGACAAACTTGTATCAATAACAAGGTTCTCTGCAAGTAAGACAGGAGACAGAAACAAGATAATATAACCCATGAACTCAACTCACAACAACTTGAAGGAATATAATATAGGAAAAATAAAATTACGGAGTAGAAGTTCTACCATGTTTCAACTTTTAAACTTCAAGGAGTTAGAATACTGTATTTTTAAGATAAGATCCAAGAGTAGATGTAATAATTTTGAGTGACCTATAAGAATTATAAATTATCTGTGTGCAAATTTGGTTTTTTATTCAAGTATTTTAAAATTTTTTAGTATCAAATTTATATCATTTTTATTCCCCATTTTTATACTATTTCTCTTTTTTGTGTTTATAGAAGAAGGTTTGAAATAAAAAAATATTGTAGCTGTCCTCTGTTTTGAGATGCGTCTCTCAAGAAATGAGAATAATATTAATGACTTCACTGAGTAAATGAGATATGAAACTTTTACTGGAAAGACTCAGTTTTTTAAAATCCCACAATCATGAATATTGTGCATTTGGTTGTCATTATTTTCAATGACACATTTTTTTTTTCGCTATCTTAGAGAATTTCTAACATCATGTGTGTTATTGGGCAGGGTTGTAGTGCTCTCTGTCCCCATTAAAGATGCAATACTATCTTGGGTTAAAGTTCAGAACAGGAATTGATTCTCATAATTCTCTGCTGGTACGGAAATTTAAAGTTTTATTTTTATTATTTACTTTTATGATTTCAGGCACATTGTTTTAAACAGTAGTTAGCATTAGCATAGTAGTTAAGAGCACAGCAGCAAATCCAGAGCCCTTAGACTGGAATATCAACTCCACCATTTATGAGGTAAATTGTCTTGATCAAGCAAATTAACATCTGTGTACCCTTACTTCCTTACCAATAAGGGTACAATGAATAGTATGGACATTATAGGCTCATGTGAAGGGTAAAATCAGTTTATATACGAAAAGCACCGAGAAGGGTTACTTTCCCCAACAGATGGTTTATGTCACTGCCATAACTGTTTAGCTTACTAGAAATATTCACTTATTTTTCTGGCTTAAAAGATAACACTTTTTACTTTTAAGCAACTGATTTATATCATGTATATAGCCATCATTTTTATTAGTAAATTCCCAAATGACCTAATTGAAAATAATATGAGGAAGTTGAACTCTCACTTCTACTGTATTAATGGTATGTAATAATGGAAGATACATTAATTTTTGAGCATTTAATTTAAAAGGTGCATGAAAGTGAAAGTAAGGTGAAAGAAAACAAAAGTAGTTTGAGCATTTGTTTGCCATATCCTGTGCCAAATGCTTTAAAACTACTTAATGCTTAAAAAAAGCATATTATGAACTTACTAGAAAAAGAAATAGGCAAAACACAACAGGATATAGGAGTCAGCAGCACCTTCCTTAACAAAACTCCCACGGCTCAAGCAGTAAAGTCAAGAATAAATGAATGGATGCAATTAAACTAAAAAGTTTTTGCACAGCTAAAGATCTAGTCAAGAGCATTAAGAGACAAACTACAGAATAGGAGAAAGCTTTTGCCTGCTACATCTCGGACAAAGGGCTAATATCGAGAATATACAAGAAACTAAAGAAACTAAACACCAAACTCACAAATAATCCAATCAATAAATGGGCTACGGATCTTAAAAGAAACTTCTCACCAGTAGAAGTCCAGAAAGCCCGTAAATATCTGAGAAAATGCTTTACATCATTAGCTATAAGGGAAATGCAATTCAAAACGTCAATGAGATACCACCTCACTCCTGTTAGAGTGACAAAAAGGAAAAATTCTAACAATAACAGATGTTGGAGGGGTTGTGGGAAAAGAGGAACACTGTCACATTGCTGGTGGGACTGCAATCTGGTTCAGCCACTGTTGAAAGCAGTGTGGAGAATACTCAAAAAATTAAGGATGGAACCACGTTATGACCCAGCTATCCCACTCCTGGGTATTTTCCCAAAATAGTTAGAATCAGCATATTATAGTGATGTGGCTTCCTCAATGTTTATAGCAGCTCAATTTACTATAGCTAGATTATGTACCCAACCCAGATGCCCCTCACTCGACGAAAGGATAAAAAAACTTTGGGCCATATATACAATGGAATACTATTCGGCCATTAGAGAAGACGATGTTATGGCTTTTGAAATCAAATGGATGGAGATGGAAAGAATTATGCTAAGTGAAGTATCTCAATCTCAGAGACTCAAGGGCCGAATGGTTTCTCTTATCTGTGGAAACTAGAATACATGAGGAAGCAGTATGTTAGACAGCTAAGCTAATAATAACTTCAAATTGTATGATTCTAATAGCAACAGGGAGATGACTCCCTAGGATACTTGGAGACGTAGGGTGGTGGATGGGGGGGGAGGGTGTAGGAAGAACACCTAAGAGACTAGAGGGTGTGAATATAGGGGAATCATCTCAGAAGGAAATACTCTGACCTACACGAGATATCCATTTAACTCAGGGGTTCTTCTAGGGGAAATAGCAACATGGGGAACCCAAGCTGGTCATCCATGATGTGGCATCAGCCCTGGATAACTAAGTATATATACATTTGTTCTTGAATATTTTATAATGTTTCCCCCTCGATTTTAAATCTATATCATCTAATAAAAAAAAGAAATTGAAAAAAAAGTATACTATGAAGATGAAGTGATGAGGCACAAGGCAACTTGAATAATGTCTCAAGGTCAGTAAGTATGACATTTCAAATTCAGTAAATACAAGGATTAGGTTGCTGAACAGGCTGTGAGATTCAACAACCTATCCTACAGTGTACCTGGAGACTTGGCAAGGTTTCAAGGAGTTTTGCCTGGATTATAAAAACAGAAAATATGGTAGAGAGTTCAGAAGTTTCATGACAGGAAAACCCATGTTTCTTCCTACAAATACAATTGATATAAATAGGTATTTAAAAGATTGAGTTTGGTAGGATATTTGTTTGGATCCTTGCCTTGTCATTTACAGCTTGAGACATTCAATATAGAACTTAACACTGCAAAGTTCTGATTTTGCTCTTGTGAAATAGAAAAATAATGTCTCAACAAGGGTTTTTTTGTGGATTAAATAATGTAAAACACAAAGACCAACACAGAGCATATTATACACAATTCACTCCAAAAATAAATATTAGCATTATTAACTATTGTTATTTTCATTGATCCTGACATTTTCGTAGCAATTATTTTAATTTTTGTGTAGTGAAAAAAGAATGTATAGTGTAAGTATGAAAAATGTCTCAGATGTAATGACAAAAGAAGAGAGAGACATGGGGTCTCTCCAAGTAATTTTCCTACTTATTCATAGCATATTAAATAAAATTTGAGCAGGTCAGAGAACCAAGCATTATCCTTGACTCCTGCCTCATTTTAGTATTCTACTTTGTATCCTTACTCTTTTGAGCCCTTTTGAATCTCCTAATTTTATATACTTCTTTTAATTTTCTAGTCTTTGGTTTGGCTTACTGTTGCATTAATTTTCATAAGTATTTATATGAGCATTTTTGTGTCCCTAAAGCTATGCTTTACTTTTCCATTCCCTGTGCCAAAATGTAGCTAAGTTCATCCTTTAACCAAAAATATTGATAAGGCTGTTAAATTTGAGGACCACCATCAGTTTGCGGCATCTGCTCTGAAACTGCACTTCACATCATTAACATCATGTCACAACATGTCACATTGTGGCATAACATGACAAGATATAATGCAGCATAGCAAAATATAAGACTACTTTATGATGCATTCAACACTCTAGTCTCATTTGTTACCGGTGCTTCTTTAGGAATTAATTATATTCCTTTCTATGAAAATACTTATTTTCTCCCACATTTCTTCTTGCTGTAATTGCTGCTGTAGTTTAGATGTTGCACTACCCCAATGGCCTATGTGTTAAGATATCCCCAGAGTGGCTCTACTGGGAGGTGGCAGAACTGTGAAGAGAGGGGGTCTAGTAGGAGATCTTTATGTCATTGGAGGTGTGTCCTTGAAGGGGATTGTGGGACCCTGGGCTTTTCTTCTTCCTTTTCTTTCCCTCTCTGGCCATAAGGTGAGCCGTTATACTCCACAACATGCTTCTACCAAAATGCGCCACTTCAGATCCAAAGCATCGGGGACAGCCATTTATGAACTGAATCCTCCAAAACTGTTAGCCAAAACAAGCCTTTTCTTTTGTGAGTTAATCAACTGCAATATTTGTTACTTTACCAGAAAACTGACTAAAAAAATCACTATCTTTTATTCATTTATTTTTCTATTTTATTTTATTTTTATTAAGAAATTTAGTTATTGTACAATCAAAAATTCATCCAACAAAACAATATGATATGCATATATTCTTAAATTAGATTTACCCCCTAGATCCCACCCTATTCTGCCACCTTTACCCCTCCCCTCTGCTCCCTCAATCACTAACTTTTAAATGTATTATCTCAAGCTATTTTTTTTTACAAGAAGTGAATCTTATTTTGTATAGATATCTTGCATTGAGCTCTCCTGTGAAAGTATGTGTATTATTTTTTTTACATGTGGAATTTTGAAAAGATATTCTTTATTACTTCAACATTTGAAGGATATTTCTAGTGAGTGTAGGCTTTTAGGTTGGTCTTTAAGGACTTTAAGGACATTACTTCATTCTAATCTATCATATTTTCCCCAAGAAGTCCTCTCAAGAGCTGGAGCAGTGGCTCAGAGGTTACAGTGCTTGCCTGGCATGCACGAGTATGCGAGTTTGAACCCCAGCACCATGCACACAGCAAAGTCTTGGAGCAACGAAGACCACGTGAAAAACTAAATAAAACTGATTCTCTCTTTCTCACTCTCTCTATCACTGTCCCTCTCTCTTAAAAAAAAAAAAAAGTCCTCTCAAGGTCTTGGTCACTTTCAAGGTAATGCACTTCAAAAAATTTTTTTCTCACTGTTTTTGTTAATGTTTGATTTTTACTAGTTTGTCTTATCATACAGCTGGAAGTAATTTTTATATCTACTTATATTCCATGGAGTTCTCTGAATCTGTAGATTTCTAAATTTTAAATCCTTGGGCATTACATTTTAAGAGGCTATTTCCTCCCTATTTTGTCTTTTGGTTTTCATGAATTCCAAAATATTATTTGTTTATTTTTTATTGAGAAATTTATTTGTTGTACAATCATACAAGTTTTTAACAAAATAATATAAAGCGTATATAGATTCTGAGGATTAGATTTATCCCCCAAGAGTCCCCCCTCAATCACCCACCCTTATCCCTCCCTTCCCCTTCCCACAACATCTCTAAAAAAGTATTTGGATTTGTAACATTATGCTTTATCTGGATTTAACACATGATAATAGAACACCTTTCTCAATGGCCAGGGTCTAGTTCCAGCCTCCACAGATAAGTGAAGACATTTGACTCTTGGTTCTCTGGGTTATGCTGATTTCACTCAGCATAATTTCTTTCATAGCCATCCATTTACCTTCAAAGGCTGCAATATCATTGTTTCTAAATGCTGCATAAAATTCCGTGGTATTTATGTACCACAGCTTTTGGATCCATTCACCCAGTGAGGGACATCTGAGTCATTTCCATAATTTAGCTATTGTAAATTGAGCTGCTATGAACACAGATATTGCATGCCACTATAATGTGCTAATTCTAAATCCCCTGGAAAAATACTCAAGAGAGGAATAACAGGATCATATGGTAGTCCCATCCCTAATTTTTTGAGGATTCTCTACACTGCTTTCCAGAGGGGCTGTACCAGTCTGCAGCTTCACCAACAGTGTATTAGTATGCCTGTTTCTCCACAGCCCCTCTGTTGGGGTCTGACCTTTGACCTCCACTCCGTTTCATCAGCTGCCCTGGAGCAATCTTGTTACTATTTGTTTAAATTCCTTCAGGAGGGGCTGCTAGGTCATGCTTTGTTATACAAAAGGTCAAACAGGGTGGGTCAGAATGTATTGACCACAGAATGTTCCTAACTTTTGTCTGTACTGAAATCTACATAACACCTGGCAACTCCCTTAGAAGGATTATTGATTCCTTGGCTGTATCCCCTCCTCCTCTATAAAAACCCGTGTGCCTTGGTAATAAACGGATTCTGAGCTGCCATCAGCTGCGTGTGGTTGCCTCGTTTCCCCGGCTGGGAGGGAAGGGGTCCCCAGACGAGGGGGGACCCGGGTTCCAGCCGTCGGCACTCACCCTCTTCCTGATCGGCTCCTGGGGGACAATCCAGCTCCCCACACCCCTCCAGCATCTATTGTTGTTTATTTTCTTCATTTTTGCCATTCTGACTGGCGTGAGGTGATATCTTAATGTAGTTTTCATTTGCATTTCTCTGATTACTAGTGATTTAGAACCTATGTCGTTCTTTACAGACATAGAAAAGAAATTCTCAAATTCATTTGGAACAATAAGAAACCAAGAATTGCCAAAACACTACTAAGCAAGAAAGACGAAACAGGTAGTTTTGCCATACCAGATTTAAAACTATACTATAGAGCTGTAGTGACAAAGACAGCATGGTACTGGAATCAAGATAGGAAAGAAGACCAATGGAGTAGAATAGAAGACCCTGAATCAAACCCTCAAATCTCTAAACATCTGATTTTTGACAAAGGAGGACAAAATATTACATGGAGGAGAGACAGCCTTTTCAACAAATAGTGCTGGACAAACTGGACAGCCACTTGCAGAAAGTTGAAATTAGACCCATATCTTTCTCCTTGCAGGATAATCAAATCAAAATGGATCAAGGAGTGAGGAATTAAACCAGCTACCTTGCAACTGATGGAAGACAAAGTAGGTCCAACACTTCAGCATTTGGGAGTAGGCAAAAACTTTCTCAACATGTCTCCTAAAGTGAAGGAAGTAAGTAAAAAATCAGTGAATGGGATGCCGTTAAGCTAAAAAGCTTTTGCACTGCCAAGGAAACAATCAAAAGAGTCAAGAGATTTCCCATGGAAATGGAGAGAATCATGGGCTATGATTCCTCTGACAGGGTCCTCATATCCAGAATCTACAAAATCCTCAAAAACCTCAACTACAAAAATGCAAAGAACCCAATCAATAAATGGGCCAAAGAGCTAAATAGAAACTTCTCAACAGAGGACATTGATATCAAGCCAATGAATACATGAGAAACTGCTCTAAACCACTAGAATTCCAGAATTTAATTAGAGATATATTAATATTATTTGTATGTATTTTAATTTCATTTGAAATTGTGTGCGTGCTTTAGAAACGATATTTCATATTCATTTGTCTTTCATCTCACTAATCTGTTCTCCTGCTATTTCCATTTTGCTTTTATACTCCTTCCTTCCTTCCTTCCTAACTAACTAATACTTTTATGTTTGTGTGCAGTTTCCTTTTGATTCTTTTTACAAACTCCTATTCTTAGGAGAAATCTCCTTCCTAATATCTCTGAAGGTCTGAATAATTGTTCCTCAAAGATGTCCATATCCTAATCCCTGTAATGATGATTTTGTTTTCACATGATTGAAGATACTCTGTGGATAATATTAATGTTCTTAATATATAGGGATTACCCTGGATTGTCTGGATAGGTACAGTGAAATCACAGTAGTCCTTATAAGAGGGAGGCAGAGAGAATAGGCCAAAGTGAGAACAGTAGCAGAGATTGTGGTTATGTGATCATAAAACAAAGAGTGTTTTACAGCAGCAGCCTCTAAGGACTGAAAAAGTTCTCAAAAAAATTCTCCCCTGAATACTTACAGTAGGAACTAGTTGAAATGACACTTTATTTGGCACAACAAGTCTTAATATGGACTTACGTGAGATAATGGCTTTGAAGTTTTAAATCATTTAAATCTATATGATCCATCATAGTAGCAACAGAAAATGCTTATAATAGTGCCCACCATAGCTGAAAATTGCTGAATTTTTACCATTTCCTAGCATTCAAATTTTCAGACCTTTTTTTATATTGAGCAGTAAATAGATTTCCTATATTTGTTTTTATTATTTATATAATTCCTATTGCTTTTATCTAGTTGTTTTTCTTGACACAGAGATCAGATTTTGAGAAATGAATATATTGGGGATGTGCCCACATTCTGAGGAATATAAAAACAAGAAAGCATATTAAAAGATTAAGTAAAGTTCTAGAACAATAGGTTGATAATTTTAGCCAGAACAAGTAAGAGAGAATCGAGAAGTGATAATGCTATGCTGACATAGTTAAGATTGCAATGTAGCGAGCTATGCTGGGATTTTAAACAGGACTTAACAATGAAGTATGCCTTTGTGAAATGGAGTACAAGAATAGTTGATATTTAAGTTTTGTATCTTAATATAGTGCTATTTTTTCTATAAAACATATTAATATGCCAAAAAGTATACTAGTGCAAATCTAGTGAGTTTAATAGCATATCAAATGTTGGCATTGTGTTGGACAAAACTATACTATTAATTTGCATTTTGATGAATGTGGAGATGGTTACTTAAAATGTGAAGTTTTTTATAATTAATAATTGGTATACCCAAACATACATTTCATATTTATTATGTTGATAAAAATCAAACACACAAAGGAAAACCAACAAACTATGGTACTCTAAAGATGCTAACATTTTAAAATCTTGAACTTGCGTGATTTTTTGTTATTTGACATGGTTGGAAATTCTTCCCCAAAATCTGTTTTTATTCTCCTGAGCAACACTTACTCTCTGGTGCTTCTTCTCCATCTCACACTCCCTATTTCATTCCTTCTTTACCATTTCTAAGAATTATATTCTAGACATTCATCTCCACTTATTTCATAATGTATCAATGGTAAATACCCTCTACTTTCAGAATTTTCCATACTTATTTTACATGCCATTTTCTTAGATGATTTGGAGAGTTAGGGTCTGGAATTAACTGGGCTTGGGTACAGTTACTGAATTACAAAGTTTGTGCAATCAGTTACTTAAGTTCCTAAGTGAAGTAAACAATTATGACTGTTAGAACAAGAACAAGGCCTCTTCCTCTTTCCTGAGGAAAGAAATGAAATGAGTCTACATTTGATCCATTTTTAAGAAAATAACTCGATGATAGATATATGTGAATGGAAACACTAAGCACATGAATGATTTTCTTCCCTCATTTTCTTCCCTATGAGGGAAGGTTAGTGCTGACTTGCATTTGGATCACCTCATGTGGGTGTGGGAATGTTGCTGCCACACATTTCTTTGGCTTCCGTTGGTCTATGAATTCTGTGAGAGGCCCCACAGAGTTCTTTGGGCTTTGGCATAAACTCTAGATGAGCTTAACCCTGTATTACCAGTATGAATTCATCCATTAATAAAATGCCTTCTTGTATAATATCTGGATTTCTTTTTATACATACATCTTACCAGAGAGCATTACAATGCCAGGAACTGGTTCAAAGCATACTTCAGGCATTCAAGTGTATCCAAAACAAGTACCAAATTATAATAGTAAACCTTTAAGACAAATAATAATATCACTCACCTTAAAGGTTTAATTTTGGCAATTACATTATGTGAGATACACACACACACAAACACATTCTCTCACACATGGATATACTGGGTAATTCTAGCTTACTACTGAGCTATTTATGCTCACACATGAATGAATTATCTTCTTGTTTTATTCAATCAGAGAAAAATATATAAAGAAGATATATTTTGTGACAAATACATCCTGCATTCCAATATTTGTAATTCCAAAAGATAACTAAGGAAATTAATAAGGAAATCCATGAGACAGAGACAAGCAAAAAAATATTAATATGACAGAGGCAGAATGAAGAAAGTTTTCAAGCAGTTGCATAATTAAAACTCACTTGGCCTAATGGAATACTGCTGACAGGTCAGGATAGTGAAGGTCAAGAATTGCCCATTGGGCTTTGGTAAAAACAATGTTGTTACCTAGCACAGTACAACACAAACTTAATTTTATGAAGAGATCTGGATAAAACATGGATTCAAGAGAAAATAGAAATAAATAAACAAAAATTCTGGGAAAGTCTTTCCAAATTTCAGTGCTAGATTTTGTCTGAGGATGGAGTAGTAGCTAAAGTGTAATACAGGATTGAAAGAAAGTTACTTTTGGTATGTTATTTTGTTTAAGAGGTTTTGCTGATAGAATGAAATCTGGCAAAGGGAAACCAGTTTGTTACAATGACTTCAACTGACCCACAAGGGCTGATTCATACACAACAGCAGACCAATTCTTTAAAGCAGAGATAAATGTGAGTGTAGCTGTATAGACTACCATTCCCTTAGCTTACTTTCCTTAGTTCAAAGATATATGCTTTAATTGTGGAGGCATAACTGCTGTTATTGTTATTTTTAACATTTTGGTGAGGCCATACTTTGTGATTGTCAATTATCTTTTCTACAGTTTAACCACAACTTGACATCAAATATATCTCTATCCTTAATTGCTATTCAAATACAAATAATTAGCACATTCAAGTAGGTTTCAAATATCATCCTGATAGGAGATTCAAATATTGTGAGCTATGGGAAAACTGCTTCCCCTGTAGCTTCATGACCGGATGAAAAAATTCCAGGAGAGCTCCATTGCTGCAAGGTTCATTTAGGGGAAAATCATCACAGGAACACTGCACTGGTTAGGGGAGATTTTTGGAGGATTAGAGATTTGGACGCAGCAAGTGGAAAAGAGGGATTTATCCATCCCAGCAAGGACACAGCAGTTGTGACCACCATTGCTCCCAAACATCAAGGGAGAGGGGAAGGAGCAAGTATTCTGATCTTCCATAGAGAAGCTGAGTTCTATAAGGAACCATGCATTGGGCTCCACTAGAGATACCCATGCTGAACCTTCACTGCATAAGGGGAGAACAGTGTCTTGCAGCTGCCTGCAAGTAGGAGAATCAGGAGTCCTTTTGAACAGACTGTCCTGCAGGAAGAACTCAACTGTTTACAGCAGGATACTCTACAATTCTGCCAGGAGCCAGCCATGGTTCAAAGGCTGAACCTGGAAGAGGAGGCAAGGGATAGGCACTTAGCTCAAGGGGATTTGTGTTAATGGAGTGCAGGGGAGTTTTGCTCAGCCCTGTCTACTTCCACCCCCAGCCAGAAGCCTCATGTGATAAGCTAAGGTGGGACAGGAGCACTACAGAGACCACAGGCTGAGCTCAGAAAACTTGGAGGTACTGTGAGTATAACCATCAGAGAAAAATTGATAAGCCTTGGACCTCCTTCCCTAATATACAGATATCTCCTGAGTTTCAGATCCCCAGGGAGGCTGGCAAAGGCCAGACCTGGGGCATGCATTAATCTGGGGAAGTATCCCCCAGAAAACCCAGGAGCCTGAACTAAACACGGAGTCCCATCCTTGAGATCACATATTTCCAGACTGAGAGAACTTTCTAACAAAACTCAGGAAGACAGTGAACATCTGCACCTAATATGTAGAGAGACATCCTCAGTGAACATAGTTCAAATTTTTCATTAAAATTTTTTTTCTCTTGTTTTTGGCATTTATTTGTGTGCCATTTGAAGAAGTTGATTGTTTAATGAACATATAGACATGCTGGCTGTTTCTTTTTGTTTGTTGTTTCCTATTTTTTGTTTTATTTTGTCTTTTTTTTTCATTTTTTCCTGTTTCTCTTCTCTTTTTTCCCTTTTCTTTCTTCTCTCTATACTCCCTTTATTCCTGAGCATTTTCTTTAATGTTAATATTTATCATTGTCCTGCCTGCTGAAGGAAGGGATTTTGATTAGTACATTTAATATTTGAATCATATTGTGTCCCACTTGCAAAGTTTTCCTCTACTTGCTTCTACCCTTTCTTATATTATCATTCAAACTCTATTAATATCTTTTTCCCCCATCCTCTATTTTGCTACCTCTGTCTCTTCTTCCTCTGATTTTTCTCCCCCGCAGCAAATCCTTTACCTCTTCTACTTCTACTTCTCTTCTCACATTCCCTTCTCTCTCAAGCTTCTAATTAGTTTATAACATTTTATCCCCTATCATTAATGCTGTGTAACCATTACCACTGTGAATGCCAAACCCAATAACTATTGTACTCTTTGAAGCCTGACACAGGTGATGGTTGAATACTATTTTCACCAAAATTAAGGGCTAGCAACACCATTTCATAGGTGGAATTTAACATTGTTATAGATATGGTCAGTATTAAATAACCAATTTAATACTATTTATTGTCTGAACTGATTGTTCATAATGATGATCGCCTATTAGCTCATGAGGAGTTGGAAATATTAAGGGACACTAACAGTTCACAGGTTAGGGATTTGGCTTCTGAACTCAATTTTCCTCACAATAACCCAACCTAAATAAGGGACAGGACAAAACACACAACCCAACAGCAAAGACCAAAGGAAGAACAACCAGATAGAGATTTCAGGTTAAGAATCTACTTCTCTTTAAGGAGTAAGAAAAAGCCTCTGCCAGCCCCCACCTGCATCCGTGCATGTCCAAGGTTCTTTCCCCCTCTCCAGCAAGTGTGCTAGACACTCCCAAGGACCCCACAGTCAGACACCACCATGACATCATGCACACCTGCCATTGCCAGATATATTGGACCCGTCCCACCACCAAGGATCCCAGGTCCCAGTATAACATGTAGGTTGGTCTATTCCATCCTGCCCCACACCTCTGGGACCCTAGCACCCAGCAAAGCATCCCTACCGCTTAGCTTCAACAATGCAGCTGGATGTCCAGCAACCCTACCAGGGTCCAAGTCCAAATACTGGAACCTAGAAACAAAAAGTGAAGGAAAACAAGGCTGAAGGTAGAAATAGCTTTCTGGAAGAAAGGAGTGGTCATGAGAGAGGTGGCGTCTGACCTGACCCTTATCCTGTAAGGAAGAAGAATCCAGAGTCTTTGCTTGCTTCCACAAAGGGACCTCAAATTCAATGATCCAGAAGAAGATTTTCAAAGATAAGGAATCAAAATAGAAGGGGTTCACCTCAAATCCGCAACTCCCCCAGCAGGAAGTCCATGGTCAGGGAGAGGGAAGAAAATCTAGAACAAATTATCAACCATCGGATAACTAAAAGTAATAATGAACTAAAAGAAGAATTGATGAAGGGACTAAGTGAGAAAATTCAAGAAATGAAAAACTCTATTATCAAAGAAATAGACACACTGAAAAGGAAGTAACAGAGCCAAAATCTGCAGTTAATCACATCAGAGGAACCATGGAAGAATTTAATAATACACTAACTTCAACAGAAAACAGAAATTCAGCTCTCAAAGAAAGAACTTCTGACAACGGACTTAATAGACATCTATAGAATATTCCACCTCAAATCAGCTGAATATATTTTCTTCTCAGCAGTACATAGATCCTCTTCAAAACAGATCATATTCTAGTTCACAAAAGAAATCTCAGCAAATATAAAAAGTAGATATTATTCCATGTATCCCATCAAACTATGATGCCATGACCCTAGCAATTAACAGCAAAAATTATAACAGAAAGCACACATATTTATATAGATTAATACCCTATTAAATGAAGAATGGATCTACGAAGATATGAAAACAGTAATAAAAAAATTCTTGGAAGAGAATGAGAATGAAAACACAACATACTGAAATTTCTGGGACAGCATGAAATCATTCTTAAGGAGAAGAATTTATAGCACCGAGTGCCTACACTAAAAATCAAGAGAGATCCCAAATAAATAAGCTTATGCTCCACTTTAAATTCATACAAAAGGAAGACCAATCTAATCCCAAAGCCATCAGAATATAGGAAATAATCAAGATCAAAGCCAAAAATCAATGCAATTAAGAAAAAGATTAATAAAAAGAATTGACAAAACAAAGAGGTGATTATTCAAAAAATAAATAATTGACAGATCCCTAGCCAATCTCACTAAAAGGAAGAGGGAAATGAAGCAAATAAAAGCAACAAAGAAAAGGGAAGCAATCACCACTCACTCCAACAGAAATCCAATGTATAATAAGAACACATTTAAAAAAAATCCTGTAAATTAAATAATTTGGAAGACATGGACAAATTTCTATACACATACAATATCCACATATTGACCCAGGATAATATTGAAATCCTAAACAGCCCAGTAACAGCCTCTGAAATACAGATCTCAATTAAAAGCCTTCCAGAGAAGATAAGCCCAGGACCTGATGAATTATTTCCTGAGTTTCACCACACCTATGAAGAAGAGCTAACACTTCTCATATTGAACTGTTACAAGAATGTAAAAAGGAAGGAACTCTCCCAAACACTTTTTGAGGCAGTCATGACTTTTTTTTTTTAAAGAGAGAGGGATGGTGAGAGAGACAGAGAAAGAGAGAAACAACTTTATTTAGTTTTTCAAATGGACTTAGTTGCTCCAACACTTAGTTGTGTATGTGGTGCTGGGGTTTGAACTTGGGTCCTCATGCTTGCTAGGCAAGCACCAAACCCGCTGAGCCACCGCTCCAGCCCTAGCCATAACTCTTTATACTAAACCCAACACAGATACATAAAAAAAAAAACCCAAAAACACTACAGAACAATATCCCTGATGAACATCAACGTAAAAATCCTTTATAAGGTTCTATACATTGCATAAAAAAAACACATCAAGAAGTTAATTCACTGTGATCTAGTGGCTTCGTTTCAGGGGAGGCAAGGCTGGTTCAACATATGCAAATCAATAATATGATTCATTACTTAAACAAAATTAATGACAAAAATTATATGATCATCTCAATTGATTCAGAAAAGGATTATGATAAAATCCAGCACCCATTTATGCTCAAAATTCTAGAGAAGATATGGAACAAAGGAACTTATCTTAACTATGCAAAGGCCATATATGATAACCTGTCAGCTAACATAATACTAAATGGAGGAAGGCTGAAAACATTTCCACTAAATTTGGGAACAAGACAAGGCTGTCTGCTCTCACCATTTTTATTTAATATAGTTTTTAAAACCCTAGTCAGAGCAAGCATGCAAGAGGAGATCAAAAGCATAAGACAAGGAAGAGAGGAAGTCAAACTATCCCATTTTGCTAATGACATGATCCTATATCTGGAATATTTAAAAAACTCCACCAGAAAACTGCATAAGCTTATAAACAGATTTAGAAAAGTTGTAGGCTCCAAGACCAAAACTTTAAAATCAATAGCTTTTGTATACAGTAAAAATAAAAGGAAGAAGAAATCATTCACAATATGCAAAAAGAATAAAATACTTGGTAATTAATCTAACAAGAGAAGTAAAAGACCTCTACAATGAAATTATTGAACATTGAAGAAGTAAATCGAAGAAGACCTAAGATGGAAAGACATTCAATGCTCCTGGCTAG
>PVKS010042140.1:0-15607 GCA_004027875.1 Aplodontia rufa
ATCTCATTGAAGTTTTGATTTGCATTTCTCTTATAGCTAATGATGTAGAGCATTTTCTCATATATTTATGGGCTTTCTGAACTTTGACTGGAGAGAAGTTTCTTTTAAGTTCTTTAGCCCATTTATCAATTGGATTTTTTGTGAGTTTGGATTTTAATTTCTTTAGTTCCCTATAAATTCTGGATATTAGCCCTCTGTCTGAGGTGTAGCAGGCAAAAATTTTCTCCCATTCTGTGGGGTAAACCCAATATTCTAACCACGCTGTGCCTTCCCACAAGGAATGATGCCCTTGATGATAACTAGGTGTAAAAAACATTGTTGATTTATTGCTATTGCTCACAGTTAGACTCACACTTGTGCACACATTTGTCTTTTGAGAATTCTTCTATTCAACAATGAAAAATTATACAGTCACATAAAACAAACTTTTAGGTGATAACTTCAAAAGAAGAGATGATATGTATTAATAACTAATCAAGTCTTATTTTAATGCTTAGAATTGGAATAAAAAACCATAGAGAAAAATAGCACAGATATTTGAAAAAACATTCATCTCCCTTCCTAGAACTGAAATGAAAGCCTTGTGCTTTTTAAAAAGTGGAGGAATTTTACTTGTACTTGTTATTTTCCAAGCTGCATTTACCACCTGAGAGTGTTAATACCTTGTGTACTGACTTTGCTTATTTAAAGTATACTGGGAAATGATCTGTTCCAAGAAACAGTGTCCTTTAACTTAATTGTAGGTGTGCAATGTTATCTTAAAAATGGCCTTTTGAAAAAAGAATATGAACAGATCATTAAGAAGCAAGCAGTAAGTGGCTAATAAACACAGTTTGAAAAGCTTCCCTCACTAATATTCAAAGAAATGCAAATTAAAATAGTGAGATACCCTTCTTGCCTCTCAAATTAATACTTTCTAAATGGTTATGTAAATTTTATGGATAGGACAGTAAATCAACACACTTTTCTGGCAATTGATGCAATAATAATAGGATTTCTGAAAGTGTCCTTGTGCTTTGACAGCATAAAGGGTCTTGCAGACTTTGTTGCATGAAGATGTCTGATCACCATGGAGAAGGCAAACTTATCCTGAAGTCTCAGAGTAAGTAAAGTCAGGGAGGTAAGCAGGCCTTTCCTGGGCTGTGTGTGTGTTTGCTTGTTTGTTTTTTTGCGCTGGATTTTAAACCAAATATTACCAGTCAATGTCCTAAGTCAAATTTATTTGTAGGGATCTATATTTGAAATAGAATTAGACTTTCAGTCTTGATGTAGCTGCTCTCAACTTCATGGTAAAAGGTCTGTGAAGACCTAGCTCCAGAACGAAACACAAGAAAACAAAACCCAAGAGAGACCTATTGCCCAAATTATTAACTAATAGGTAAATTGAAGATAAACTTCAAGAATCATTTTCAAAGGAGGCAGCCCCGCCCACCTGAAACATCTGAAAGAATTGCTCATCCCCCTCCTGACGGACGCAAAGACCCAGAAATCTGGGCATTCATCTTCACTTTGTTCTCTGGATAATTATTTTAAGCAGCTAGATTATTGTTGCCCATTCTGCATGTTCTATGTCTTAGATATACAAAGTTCCAGAAAATATTTGAATCATCAAATCTTTAATTCCATATTTCTGCTTAAAAAGTTGTCTGGATATCCTTAATTCCAGAGAAAGTCTGCATTAGACTGATGCTCATCATCACACTCCATGTTCTTGACATCATTTTAAGCCTTGAGGAGATGTGTCCACTTAACTCACATCTGTGCATGTATACATGTATCTCATCATGTTTGTATTGTGCCAGATGGTTTGAGATGTATGTACGCATTCCTGATACAGATGGCTATAGATACAATACTGGTATAGTACAGTTGCATAATTGATCTCTGTGTTTCATGTACATCTGGACTATACCCATATTAATACTGTATTGAGTTGTGAGGCATAAGTTAATGCATGTGAAGCTGATAACAACTGTGTGCATAGTGTGTGTGTGGTATGGGAGGGGTGTGGTGGTGGTGGTGGTGGGGACCTGCTAATAAGCATAAGAGCCAGTTTGGGCTGCTATAACAAAATAGGTAGACTGGGAGCCAGGATGTCCAAGATCAACAGTTTAAGTTCCTGGTGAGAGCTCTCTTCCTGTTTTACAGATCACAGTGGTTTTCAGATCACAGACTTCTTGCTGTATCCTCATGTAGGGTGGGTAGAGAAGGAGAGAGTGAGGGTGCTTGTGTGAGTGCTGTCTTCGCATTCAGGCCCTGATCCCATGATAAAGGCTACACTCCCATGCTCCAGTCACTCTGGAAGTCCCAGCCTGCAAATTCCATCACACTGAAGGTTAGGGCTTCAGTATGAATTTTGAGGGGGACACATACATTCAGCTTATAGTTGGTAAGGTACTAAATCTTGAGAAGTTATATTATATATATGAGAGATCATTAGTAATTTGCAAAAAAATTTTAAGTTTAACTGTAAATTTTTACTCTGTTTCTTTTTTAAAAATTCTTTGTTGCTTTTTAATATTTGACGTTCCATCTACAGAAAGACAGCAGTTTAGTTTCCTGAGATGTGGATTCTTATTTGCCTTATCATCATTATCATTTTGTAATCTTATGTTCGCAGAGATAGCACTTTATTTTTAAAACAGTTTTGTCTTTTGACATTTCAAAACATACTCTTATCAGAAATATATTTTTATTTTACATTTTGTTTTTACTTTACAGATGAGCTCCAGGAAGAATTTGGGGTTCTTACCCATGCCAAATTCTAAGTAAACCATTCTGTATTCCCAAATGCACATATCCTGGTCAAATGAAATCACATCAAATCCATCCAACAGGCAGTGCCTGATTTACAGCCCTGCACTCACAAATAACTAACACATACTCCATCATACTCTGTTCCACCTACCCGGTCCCTGAATCTTCTGTTCTGTTGCTTTGATTCCTTTAGGAAAACTTCCTGGGGCTTCAGAAATGAAAGATCATGTAACTACATTAGAATTTAATCCTCTAAAAAATGCCTTTGTTCTTGCCAATTAGATGACCATTTTCCATTCTGAACATAATTGAGGCAAAAATCACATTTAGGTGTTTTTGCTTCTTTATATCATTTTACTATTATAGCTAGAGGATGTCACGAAGTTGCAATCTTCTTTTAAGATGATTATTCTCTGAAGGCTGAAGACCACATCTGTCTCAATCAGTGATCACATCATTGTAACAACCTTCTAATATCGGTACCCCCTTGTTCTTACTCCTCACCCTGCCTTTGTAAAACAATGAGCAGGAAACTGGTGCTCTCTTCTGCTAAATATCTAATTCCTGAATCACAGGTGATCCTGACAGGGACAGAACTTTGGGTGCAGGCCCTCCTACCCAAAGCCAATCCTTAAACGTGCTTCCTTGGGGAGATACTCTGCATGGTTGTGGCTGGAGTCATCAGTTAACTAGCAGCAGTTGAAGATTTCAGCCTTTATTTCATTGGTCCAACACCATGGAAGCTTTAATTCCTTCCACACATAGTTCCAGGAAGGTCTCATCTCCTGCGATATTCCCTGTCATACTTCCATGTTTCAGGGTCCACTCTTGAGCCCTATTCCATCAAGACTTGGAAATAGCCTGTTAGGTCATATTTATCTCCTTATCTATCTACTCCAACAGAGACATTGTAACTCCCCAAACCCTCCATCTTTGTTTGCATAAAGCACATCTTTATGAATTTATGTCTTGAAATACCATGTAACAGTAATTACTCTGAAATAGATATGTTGAGATAACAATCATAAGGCAGAGTAGAAGTAGAGAAATAAATGTAACTTTAGAAAGAACACTGTCAAAGATTATGTTCATACTATTAGGATTTGAGAAATAGTAAGACATACTAGTTCACCGTCCATGTCCCTGAACTGCTTCTCCTGATGTTTGGTTATAATTCTACCTTCAGTAGCTACAAAGGGAATTTTTGGCTGTTACCTACATCAGGGGAGGGAATACTAATCCAAGGTCTAGTGCTCTTTGAGAACTCATGGATGTAAGCAACAAATATCCTGCAATTCAGATTCTTTGGGCACATACATAAGAAAGCAATGCAAGATTATGTTTTCTACTTTTTTTTAAAGCATTTTAAAATTGAGATATATGTTTTATTTTATTTTCTAAAATTTTTTATTAAGGAGTTGAGTTATCGTTCAATTGTAAATACATATAAAGTAACACTATGATATGCATATGTTCTTAAACCCGAATTACCCCCACATCTCTCACACCCTAGTCTCTTGATTCGTCTATATTTCACCCCTATGAGCAATGTAAATGCTTAGATTGTGAATTTTCCAGAATTAAATGATCACATAAATATTATTTGGATTCTTAGGGTGGTAAATAGAATGTTACATTGTTGATTGTCTCCCTAGATCCCTCCGTATTCTCCCTTCCTCTCCTTTCCCCCACATATCCCTCAACCACACACACATGTCTATGGTTGCCCTAGATTATGTGTTGCTGTGCCTTTGGTGGGTCTAATATATGAGTGTGACTACTTTTCACCCGAGCCTGGGTTTAGCTCTGGCCTCCATGAATGAGTGAAAACATTTGATCCTTGACTCTCTGGGTTTGGCTAAGTTTGCTCAGGATGATTTGTTCCATTGCCATCCATTTACCTTCAAAGGCCACAGTATCCTTGCTTCCTGATTCCTGAGTAGAACTCCATTGTATATATGTACCACAGTTTTTGGATCCGTTCATCCAGTGAGAGGCATCTGGGTTGGTTCCATAATTTAGCTATTGTAAATTGAGCTGCTATGAACATAGATTTTGCTGTGTCACTGTAATGTGCTGATTCTGTCTCTTCTGGGAAAATATCCAGAAGAGGGATAGCTGAATTGTGTGGTGGATCTATCCTTAATTTTTTGAGGATTCTCCACAGTGCTTTACAGAGTGGCTGTACCAGTCCAATGCAAGATTTTTTTAAACCTTTCATAAATATGTTGAGTTTAAAAAAGTAACTTTAGAACAAATACTTTGGTTTCCTTCTTAGAACTAATTAATCCTTCTTAGAACTAAGAGATCTGATTAATAGTGTGTTCATCCATCATATGACCTAGCTATCCCACTCCTCAATGTTTATCCTAAGGAAGTGAAATCAGCAATGTACAGCAATATAACAACTTCAATGTTTATAGCAGCACAATTGACAATAGTCAGATTATGGAATCAGCAGATGTCTGTCAACAGATGGATGAATTTAGAAAATATGGTATATATACACAATGGGGTTTTACTCAGCCATAAAGATGAAATTAACTTATTTGCCAGTAATGGAGGGAATTGGAGAATAACATGCTAAGTGAAATAAGCCAGACTCAGAAAATCGAGGGTCGAATGCTTTCTCTTATATATGGAAGCTGGAGCAAAATGAGGGAAGGAAGGGATTGGAGATTGGATATTGTACAGATACAGGAGAGATCAGGGGAGTAGAAGGAGATTGAGAGGGAAGGAGGAAGGACAGGAGAGGGAAGGCAATGCAGAATGGATTTAACAAAATCATGTGCATGTATAAATAATCACAGGGAAATTCACCATAGGAAGTATCAATAGAAAATAAATGAGTGAAAAGAAGATCAATGGAGTAAAGGAAGGAGAATATAGGGAAGGAGGGGAGGAGGGAAGGGAAAATGGGGACTGAAATGGAGTAAGTCAAATTCCATTTTCATGTATGATTTTGTCAAAATGAACCCAATTACTATGTATAATTATAATGCTCTAATAAAAGTCTGTCCACATTATGAAGGTGATCCCATTTATATTTGAATGTCAGTATTAGAGGCTATTCATTGAAGATATTGGAAAAGACCAAATTTCTAATAGTTTACTATACATTATTATGAACATACCATACTTTATTAAATGATATATTAAAAGCAAACACACAAAATCGGTTAGGAAAAATCTCCAGATTGTCTACATTCCTTGGCACAGCTGTGTGGTGTTAAGCACATTTCATTAAAACTCTTCCTTTTCATTATTTTTAGCTCTCCACGACTGTCACGCTGAATTAACTCAATCAATTGTAGATTACTGCCAGTTATATTTGTAGAAATCATGGCACTTTATTAACTCTCATAAAATTCCAAAAGATAACAGAAGCACTGGCGGCCTGAAAAATTAAATGTATCTTTTAATTTCTGTCCTATAAATGGAATTTAGCTCATGTTAGTTTAAAGTACCTTCCCCCCAAGTCTTGGCTGCATGTGACCCACAAGGGGAAGTAATGAATCATGGTTAAGCTGACTCCCACATAGTGTGACCTTCATGTGATATTTTATTACAAACCACTAATGAACAAAATTTTAAGGTCCTTGAATGAAGATTCGTATTATTTTTTAAATTAACTACTCTTCTGCCACATCCTAGAAAAGCATCTGCCAATAGAAGGTGTTCAATAAATATTTATTGGAAAGATGACAAATTCATATTAGTCCTGCCTATGAGCTCACATTTTTCTGGGTCTCCAAATATCACATACTGGAAAATACTTATTGAAAGTAAATAGGTATTATCCAATGAAGAATAATAATTAATGTGATTTATTACTAGGAAGCAGTTATTCACAGGGCCTAAAAATAAAATCAAGTAATATGAATTTATTAGGCCTTTGATTCTTAATGTTCCTGAAAGCACACACATCCCTCAGAAGACTAAATTGCTATTCTTGCGATTTCATTATTTTTCTCTAATGAAAAGGTCCCAGACAAGCTATATCTTCATGTGTTCAATGGAATGTATGAATGGAGTTTATATCACACTTAGCACCCTTGGTCATTTTCTTCAAGAATCTGATACCATGTTGGCTGTGGAAATCAAACGCATCTCATGGAAGAAAGCACCTGCGCCTTCCCTGTGGGTTTATGGTAATGGTTGGAAGGATGTGTTTTGGTTGCAAGAGTTTACCTTCTGTAGCAGCTATTGTCAATGCTCCAACTGTTTCCAGTGGCCATGGTGATTGAGCCAACAGGTTAGATGAGTTTTCAGGTTTTAGATTATTCTATTAAAACAATTTAAAGGGACTTCTCTCTTCCCAACTGCTGTTGTATTACTAATTATTTACTATCTTGATTGTGTGCCATTTGATACATATCTAAAATGATTTGAGTCCTAAGACTGAGAAAGGTTTCATCTGCCTTTGTTCCTATGATAACACATGGCTTGAATTATCAAATTAGGATCTTTTGAATTTTAACTCCTTACCATCACCAAATTTGACTAAGTATTAAAGGGATTAGGCAAATACCAGGCACAAATAAAACCACAAAAGGTGGTTCTCCAAGAGAAGTGTGAAAAAGTCTGAGAACATTTGGCATAGCTTCCCAAAATGAGCGTATTCTCAGTCTATAGGATGACTTTGGATTTTAGATATATCAGAGGAATTTCCTTCTAAGAAACACATGCAGAGGAGTTTTCCAAACAAAGGGAGTAACTTTGTTTATGGAACATCTTTTTTTCATACCCTATCGATCAACTGTGCATAATCACCACTTCCCCTTCCATACTTATTAGATATTGACCTTCTATTGTTTCCATCCCTAATAAATGCCATTAGCATGTTTATTAGGGCATCTGGTCATTAGCATGTATGCAGGAAAGGGTTAACCAAGCATGCTTGTGTTGCTCAAATCCTGCACATTCCTAAAAAAGGCCTTTCTTCAGGACAAGCTCCTGGATGCTCCTAAGAGTTGAACTCTTAAGTCCTTGGCATATTCTGCTGGAGAAGTATGTTTTTGTATGCCTGAACCCTTGGGCTATGTTGTCCAGGATGGTTTACGCTAACAGTGCAGTCCATGGAAGTGTGTGTGTTTGTTTGGGGTGGGGTGGGGTGGGGGTGGGATAGGAGTCTGAGTAGATAAAAACTCCAAGGCTCAGGTGAGCTTCCCCAGTAGGCGAAACTGCACAAGTTGTCATGCGTCATTACTGAGAGAATTAAGCACTGGGACTCCACTGGGAGAAGACACCTGGAAGCTGTGCCTGGTTTCTCTTGTACTTCATTCCATTCAATCGGTGTCCTTTCACTGAAATGAGCCATAGCTGTGAGTAGTGTTACAGCTTCTGAGTCCTACGAATCTTTCTAGCAAATTATCCAGTCTGAAGGTGGTGGTCTTGGGGACTGCCAATGCAGGATTTTCCTGCTCTCCTAACAGGAAAGGTCACAGGCCTATTGCTCCTCTTTTCCTTCCCATGAGGAGTGGAACAACTAAAACCCTTCCAGCCCTTTGTATTCATATTCACCATCTCTGAGGCCTCAAATCTCCATGAATAGCTATAAAGCCAATAAAACTTTTTCAGTAGGTTTCCATTTATATCACCCAGAAAATGAAATTCTTCCTAAAATCCAAGATACTTCCTTTAGCTATTTGATCTGTTTTGTGTTTTTGCACATAATGCAATTATAGTTTAATAAATATTATATTGTAGTTATATGTCCAGAGGTCACTAGAATGCTTGTTTATTGAAAACAGAATGAAATATGAATTCTAAATAGTAATGTTCCTAGTCTTCAAAATGTAAGTGGTAGAATAGACTTTGGTAGACTTTTCTCTTTTTTAATATGTTGTTATAATATCCTGAGAAATACTCACCAAAAATATCTGCTTAGTCATTAAATTAGTCATCAGTTACTTTCTTTGGGTTATCTGTAAAGAATGAATATATCCATTTCCTCTTCAATGGAGGTATTCTTATATTTCTAGGCAAGGACTATTTGTATTTCTCACTAGAATATCTTTTTTAGATGTCTAGCTTAACCTGATAACCTAGTAAAAATAGCAATATTACTGAGAATATCAAGGGATGGTTTGGAATGAATTATTAGTGATTATTTTTAGGTTTATTGTATTATCTATTAACTTTTTAAGCAGATCCCACTTATTTAAATTCAGGGAAAATTATTTTAGACATGGAAAAGCTGACAACTGAATTTTTTCTTTCTTTTAATTCATTTCTTATTAAGTAGTTGAGTTGTTGTACAATTATAAATGCATATAAAATAACAATATGATATGCATTTGATCCTAAGTCATAGTTACCCCCACATTACCCACACCCATTTCTTGATTATTCTGTATTATGCCTCTATAAGAGATATAAATGTCTCTATATATGATTGTGAATTTTCCAGAATTAAATGATTGCATAAGTATTATGTGAGTTCTGGGGATGGGGGTAAAGAGTATGTTACATTGTTGATTGTCTCTCTAGATCCTTCCCTATCTTCCCTCCCTTTCCCAGTCCCCTGCCTCTCCCTTCCCCCCTCTCCCCACAATGAGTCTATGGTTCCCCTAGATTATGTGTTGCTAAGCCTTTGGTGGGTCTAATACATGAGTTTGACTAACTTTCACCCAAGCCTGGGTTTAGCTCTAGGCTCCACAAATGAGAGAAAACATTCGGCTCTTGAATCTCTGGGTTTGTCAAACTTTGCTCAGCATGATTTCTTCCATTGGCATCCATTTACCTTCAAAGGCTGCAATATCATTCACTCAGCATGATTTCTTCCATTTACCTCCATGTTATAGATAGAAATAAGCATATATATATATATATATATATATACATGTGTATTAGTTTTTGAAATTTCTGAGTTTCTCTGCCTGCCTATGTATAGTTGGGCTTTTCATGGGAGTCGAGAGTTCCCAGTTGCATTGATAAACCCCCCTAGACCCTCCCCTGCCTTCTCCCCCACCTTCATAGTTATGGTTCTCCTGCTTATGTGAGATTTCTCCTATGTTGAGATTTTTTAAGGTTAGCTAACTTTCATGTGAGGTGAAATCTTAATGTAGTTTTGATTTGCATTTCTCTGATTACTAGTGATTTAGAGCACTTTCTCATGCATTCATTGGCTTGCAACAGTTTCCACTGGTGAGAAGTTTCTATTTAGCTCTTTGGCCCATTTATTGATTGAATTGTTTGTATTTTTAATATTGAGTTTTTTGAGTACTTTGTAAATTTTGGCTAGTAGTCCCCTGTCAGAGGGATACCAGGCCATGATTATCTCCCATTCTGTAGGTTTTTTCTTGATAGTTTTGACCAATTTCTTGGCTGAGCAAAACTTTTTAATTTAAGGGCACTCCACTCATTAATTCTTGACTTTAATTCTTTCTTTTTGGGAGTCTTGTTCAGGAAGTTGTTGCTAAATCCTCTATGCTGGAGTGTTGTTCCTAATTTATCTTCTAGCAGTTGTATGGTAGCTGGTTTAATTCCTAGTTCCTTAATCCATTTAGATTTGATTTTTGTGCAAGGTGAGAGATAAGGATCTAATTTCAATTTCTTGCAAGTGGCTGTCCAGTTTGTCCAGCACCATTTGTTGAATAGGCTGTCTCCTCCATGTTGTATTATGATCCTCTTTTGACAATCGAATTTAAATGTTTCACAGATTAAGTCAGCAAGTGTTCAATATATGAATGTAAGAATAGTTTCTTTAATTTCTCAAGTGTCTTCTTTGAAATGTAATTTATGTGTTATACAGCACTTATTTTTGCCCCGCTCTTCCATTTCTCATTCTAGTCAGTCTCCAAATCCTCCCTCACCTGCCTCTTGTATGTTCAATGGGAAGAGAGTTAAGAATGACATCTGTCCCCTGTTAAAACAGTACCTTGTCCTGCAACACTACTTTTCCCATTACTACTTTTCTCTCATTCTTTCAGTCTCCAAGACTTGCAAAGAGTTTTTTTTTCCTGCTCCATTATCCCATTTACTTTCCAGTGCCAGTCAGACCAGTCCTGTAAATATTTTCTTTCACAGTGTCCTTAGCTCTGTCCCTTCCTGAATGCTTTCCTGTTTATCATTTTCATCCTTCAGGTTTGCAGCTGCCCTTCTTCCTTCTCTACACAAGTGATAGTCCAGAACCCATCACGTTCTGCCATGTCTCCTTCCTTTCTTGAATATTCTTCCCTCTGCCTCTAATACCCTCTTCAGTGACCACACATAGCCCTTTTTCACACTCCATGATGATGATTCCTTTGGACGCCTCTGTCACCCACACAGGGGAAGAGGTCTTCTCTTATTTCCAGGGATCCCTCTTGGAATGTTCTCAACAGAAAGCCTGGTGTATTGTAGCTAGTACAGCTGTTCTCTTATACCCCATCCTGGGACCTATTTGCTGTCTGTTCTACAAGAGCAAAGAAAACACCTTTTCTTCCACATTTCTGTATCTCAACTTTCCATGGTGCATGATTTGCTACTGTGCCATTCCAAATTCCATATCTTAGGCAATGGGGCCTCCCAGCTCCTTCCACTTCTCCTCACCTACCTGTTCTTACCCACAGGACAGTTTTCTTCTTGATTTTTGCACCTTATATAACATACTCAGCTACTTGATGAGCTCATGCCATCCCAAATACATAAAATGCACATTCTCCCTTTATCATATATCAGCTAAGAAGCTTTGCAAAACTTTCCACCATCTTAGAAGGCCCAAAGTAATCAGTCCCTCACTCTGCACTCTGTAGCTATTTTTAGAATACATTATTTTGCCTGTTTATATTTTGCTTTATCATATACATTCTTTAGGTTAAAACAAATGTATGCTATATCTTCATTTTTTATCAATGTTTACTTCATATAATAGTTTTTAGTGTATAGAAAGTACCTGATATAAATTGTTCATAAAACATCATGGTTCCTTAAGTCTTAAATTATCAAGACTTCATGTACTTTTTTAAAAAAAGAGATAAACAAGTAGCTAGAGATGTTCAATGTTCTTTCTTAATCCGTCCCCAAATTAATGAATCATTACTTTTCTTATCTAGGTTAAATTTCTCTTCTTAGTGCTATTTGGTACATTCTTAGCAGTAAATACCTCTCTGTGCTGAAAGCCTCAAAATAAATAACCCATAGATATGTCATACTGCTTGAAATGTGACTAATCTTTTAGCAACAACCTCTTTGTAAAATGTGAATCTACTGGGAAGTTATCTCAGTGGGGGAAAAGTGAAAGTGAATGAGGAGTTAGTACCCCAGTGAGGTCTCTGTGCTGTTGAAGTACTCTATGTAAGGACAGGAGAGAGCAAGAGTGACAAATGTGGAAACAGGAAGCTAAGCTGAAGTCCCCCTCCTGCTGTGTGTCAATTGGCAAGTCACTCAGCTTCTTTCTGAATAGGGACTACCAGTAAAATGGGAAATGTAGTTTACCTATTTCTTGGGAATTGGGAGATTAGGATACTTTATTGATTCAGATATTTCGCAAGATAAATATTTATTAAAGGAATTTGTAAAATGGTGCATTATAAAACAGGAATTGCTGAGTCAATCATTTTCAGCCATTTCATCCATAATAGTGGCTCATTTAAATAGTTATTTTCCAAGTGAACCCCACTACCTACAAAGTGGTAAGATGCTCATCACTAGAATCACTCTCATTGAGATTATGATTACAGATAGGCAGGGAAGATTTAAGTATTGGGAAGAAATTGAAAGATTTTCCAAATACTAATATTTTATGATCCTATGACATTTCTACAGAAAAGTATGCAGCCCTCAGAAACTCAGACAGAAGAATGTGCTGGCTCTGAAAAAGCCGTATGATTTGGGAAAGACAAAGCAGAGTCATGAGGGCAGAAAGGTTTTCTTGTTCAGTCAGCATTTGGGCTGGATTGCATCCTGGGCAGAAGGGTTTTAATCAAAATGAGCTGCTCTCACATTCTAAGTTAGCAGTAGATAAAGTCTTGATACCATAAGAATAGGAGTTTGATAGTAGATGTGGTTCAATTATTATGACTATGTAACATGCTACCCCCCCAGATTTAACAGCTGGGAGGAAGTACAACTCTTTAGCTCAGAAATCTGTAACTTGGGCAAGACTGATGCTGAACCTGGTGTCAGCTGATGTAGCTCAACCTGGGTTATCATTTCTGATGAGTGGACACTGACTATTGCCTAGTGTATCAGTTAAGGTGAAGACCTCAGATCCTCAGTTATCTCCTCTGGAGTCCCCTAAGAGCTTATAGGACTCCCTTACAGCATGGTGGTAAAATCACCATAATGGAAGGCGAAGCTGGTGGTCCCTTACGGCCACAGATCAATTCTACTGTATCAAGCAACCACAGAGGGTGGTACCCCCCACCCTCTCAATAGGAAGTGTGTATCAAAGAATTTGGGAGACATTTATAAAACCTTTCCAGTTAGATAGTATAAGAGGGAACAGAGAAGAGCATTAAGTCTTGGAGGGCAAGCTTGAGTTGGAGCTGTTCACTAACTACTGGGAGAAAGTTCTCATCTAATTATTCAAGAAACAAATTTGAAACAATGATTTAACAAATTAGGACAAATTTTAATTTGAGAGAGGAAATGGGATGGTGCCAAACACACCACTGTATAACTTTTAAATTTTCTTTGGTTTTATCTTGACTAAGGTGAGTCTTGGATTTGTTAATTATTTTCTTTGATTCTAGAGAAATTTTAAGATTTGCTATTGCTTCTTTTTCCTTATTTCTTCCTAACCTACACATTAATTTTTTTTAAAGAGGGAGGAACAGTGAGAGAAAGAGAATCAATTTTATCTAGTTTTTCATATGGCTTTCATTGCTCCAACACTTCGTTGTGTATGTGGTGCTGTGGTTTGAACCTGTGTACTCATGCATACCAGGCAAACGCTGTATCTGCTGAGCCACTGCCCCAGCCCAGTTACTGAGTATTTTACAATAGACTTTGCATATTAGTAATTATAGATTGAATATGACTGCTATATGAAGGTATTCTGCGAACACCAAGCTTACTGTTAATTTGTATAATTCTACAGAGATAAAAATTTCTTTGACATTGTCTTTATCTCATTTAATTCTCATACAGTCATCATTAGGTGAGTTGTTTTCGTCAATAACTCTCTTTCCAGATTAAACAGAGAGAAAACCACTTGCACATTAGTTAGGAGTAAGACAGAGACACTCACCTAGCAATACGCCTTATCCCCTTTGACCAAAATACCTCATTGAAATGGCCAGGATTTTCCAGCGAGGAAATGCACAGGACTGAGCCTTGGAGGCCTGATTTCTTAGCACTTTCCAAATATGTTGGATACTCAGAGGCAACATTGCCAATTGCTTGACCTGGGCCTTTGACATCTGGGTTTGATGAATGGGATTCCACCCTGGGTGAAGTGGAGAAAGGCTCTGTCAAAATCATCTGCAAACCTGACTTTAATTCCTAAACTATTACTAACAGAGCAGCCTAAAACGGAACTGAAGTTGTGATCTTAGAAATATCAGCAAACTTTCTTCCTTCACCTCTAAAATATATGCCCCATTGTGAAGATGGATTCTTTAATAAATGATGCCATGTTAACTGGTACTTGGAGGAATGGTTAAATTACCATTAAAAGCTGACACTTTAAATTGTTAAATATAAAATTATGAAACAGACAGAAAAAACTAGATAAATGATCTGATGAAAAATATTCTAATTTTTACATGTGATTTCTTGGCATAAAAGCTAAGAAAGAAACTACAAAAAAAGATTGATTATTTTAGATCCATATTTTTTTTTCTTTTAGATGGATTTTACTTTAATAATACAAAGTGAAGCATAGGGAGAAGGCAGACTTCCCCCAGAATGGGAGAAGGGGACTGAGCCCAGATATATAATTAAAAAAAAAAACTTCAGCAATGGGGCTGGACAGGTGGCTCAGCAGAGGAGTGCCTGGCATGCACCAGGACTCTGGTTTGAACCCCAGCACCACATACACAATAAGAGTCAGAAAAACAAAAACCACATTAAAAATAAATAACAATTGACTTTGTCATTCTCACTTTAAAAAACAAAAACTCCAGTTCTGATCAAGGAATTAAAAATTAGTGTGGTAGGGCATGGTTGCGCATGCCTGTAATTACAGTGACTCTGGAGGCTGAGGCAGGAGGATTTCAAGTTCAAGTCCAGCCTCAGCAATTTAGCAAGGCTCTAGGCAATGTAGGGAGACCCTGTCTCAAAATTTTAACAAGGGCTGGAGATATGACTCAGTGGTAAAGCACTGCTGGGTTCAATCCCCATTAACCCTCCACCCAAAAAAATTAGTGTAAAAGTAAAGTTGGAAAAATATTTCTGCATTTATGTCAGAAAATGTTTACTATTCTAAACATACACAGTGTTTTTCTACACAAACAGGAAACATTCAAACTCACCACAGTCCTTTGCTCATTCACAGCCTATGGCCACAAGACCCAAGCTGTCATCATCATTAGCAGCAGCAACACTGATCATCACAGCCTGCACTGACCTGGCATTGTTCTAGGTTCTCTGTGTTTGTGAATTATTATCTTCTCTAACAAACTTTTGAGGGAGTGCAGTGGGCTGAATGTTTATGTTTTCTCCAAATGTATGTGTTAAGAGGTGATCTCCTATGGATGGCTATGGAAGAGATCATGCTGAGTAAAATCAGCTTAACCCAGAGATCTAAGGGTCGATTGTCTCCACTCATCTGTGGAGGTGGGGACTAGACCCTGGACAGTGAGAAAGTTGGTCTATTAGCATGTGTTAAATCCAGATAAGATGTAATGTTTTACAACCTAATATTTTTTTAGAGAGATAGTGGGAAGGGGAAGGGTGGGATAAGGGAGGGTAATTGGGGGGG